>VNKC01002998.1:43111-58453 GCA_008042775.1 Drosophila pectinifera
TTTTTAAACATTATTTCATCTACTATGAGGTATGGCCATTCATATCAGAGTTTCGGTTTCATGAAACTCTAACGTCAATTATCAACATACAATCGTACAACCTGAGACATATATCTTATGTATGATATTAAAATAATATTTTAATTATAGGTCAATTTATTTTCGACTCACTTATTTATTTAGTTATGTCTGCTTTTTACTGAGAACTGACCCAAGTGTGATTTATTAAATGCTTTATCTTTTATTTAAAATTTGTTGTATTAAACAAGCCATTTTTTAAACTAATTTAACATAGTTCCTTTGACAATTGGGTATGCTGCTGGTGTGGTTTGATTACTAATAATATATAGGTTTAGTTTTGAATTACAATTTTAATTATGTAAAATACATTAATAATAATACTATGAAAAAATGAAAGGTAAAAAAATGGGATCGAAAACGCGACTTGGTCGGCTACATCACGTACGTTTTGATGCCTATCTTAAAATTTTATTGTCTTAAACCTTCCATTTATATTATTAACTATATGCAACTATATGATATAAATAACTACTATATGATAATTTTTTTAAATGTATTTTATTTGGGTATATGTAGATAATTTCTATGGCATTTTTTCTATTGAATTTCCGATCCATCATATACAATAATGCATATATATATGATATATCATATGATATAATCATATGAGTTTTATAAAATTAGAACCAAAACAAAGAGATGCTAATATGTTAATGGTAAATCGAATTATCTGGTGATGCTGATCAATACATAATGGGGTTGGGGATTCCTCCAACTGCGTTTACATAATTTCTCGGTTGGCATTAAACTGTGGTAAACTTGTACACGATTGAAACCGGGTATAATTCTAACTTTTTTGGAGATTGCCCAGAACCTGGGCACAATACATCAGCAAGGTATAGGTTCAATTTGGCCATGATGTATGAATAGGAATGGTTTGAATCGATTGCCTGGTTATTGTTTGTTTATGTATTTTAAAATAAAAGTGATGTAATAGGCTTACGTTTAGTTTTAAAACAAGTGAGAAAGCTACCCAAAGAAAGGTACCCAAACGTTTGTGAGCTACATTAATAGATAATTTAAGATATTTCGTCCTATATGATATTCTATTTTTATTATATTAAATTTCATAGAATTATAGAATAGTCTTAGAAATAAATCGCCGCTCAAATAAGCTCCCAAATTAATAAATTAGTTAGTATATATTAAATCGGAACCCAGCGAGCACCACAGGGAGGTCATTAGAAATAATGCGATCCTTTTTAAAGCAAAAACATTACAGACCTACAAGTCGACTTGTGCTGCAAACATTTTTTTGCTCCACTTTTTCTCCAGCGGAGATAGACCTGCTTAAAGTATTATATATAATAAAATATAAAAGACAGATACATACAGCTTGGCCACGCAAGGAGGGGGAAAGCAATTAATACAATAATGAATGAAAACAATACATTCTTTAACAAGTCCACACCGTTCGACGTGGATTTGGATAAAAACCCGTCATTCTTTTCACCTCCTTGACCTCAAACCTTTGAAAATGGTTACTTAAAGCAAAAAAAAAAAAAAGAATTTAAAATAAAAAAAAAAAATATGTAAAGAAGAAAAAAGTTTTTACTCACAATGTAAAATATTTAAATAAATCTTTAGCAGCTTTTCAAGAGCGCCCAATTAGACTACACAAAATTGTCATCTACGCTAACTAAAATACCACTGTGGTAACTATAAACTGTTTCATATGTGCGTGCTGCAACTATTCTATCCCTTATATTTAAGCACGCCCAATCAATATGTGTATCACAAGTAGTTGTGGACGTGTTCAAGTGTAAGAAAGAGAATATCTTATTGAATTTAAAAAAATTAAAAACCCTCTTACTAGCTCCAGACCCTTTAAACATAAATTGTAATCTCCTAAGACAATGCACTACTTAAAAATGAAAGTTCCTGAAATAAATGTTCAAATTCGGATTCAAACTTATGCAGCGAACTTGAACTTCTGGAAATAATAATGAAACCTAAAGACTTATATTTAATCACTGCAATCTTCTTCTTTGGCGATTTTAAGAATGCCTTTCTTTCGACGAGATCCACTAGAAGTGGACTAGCAATCAAGGCGAACCGCATTGCGGAACCCAGAAATGTCGTATATTTCGTTGGAGTACGTGGAAGCCTCAACGAAACATGGGAAAGAAGACTGAAGCATTAACTGATCAGAGGAAATATCCGTAATGTGACACCGCAAGCTTTGTGTCTTATAAAACACCACATTATCTTGAGAACTGTAAAAAAGGCAGCTTAAATATGAATTTAATAATTTCGTAGACCATAAGCTTGCAAGCTCTTGCTCTACAACCGAGTGACGGTCAGATCTCGGGGGGACAAATTGTCCAACTATAATTAGGCCAGCTGCACTTCTGGCCCTACTACGAGCAACATACTATACTTCTCTATGTATTCTTGGAGTTGTGTGGACCACCACATTAGTGTAAGTAGCTCCCTGACTTTTGTGAGTGGTTATACCTTCTACAACCTTCTTATAATTTGATCCAAAGAACATGTGGGGCATTGGATGAATTTAAACCTATTTCTAGGGTTTGAGATGTTTTAAAATCTTTGACAGATTTCAAACATCTGGCCCTAGCCTCTGAACTGAGATGTGCAGCTTTAACGCAGTCAAGAGCAGTTTAAATGAATTGATCCTTAGGGATTGAGTTTAATTTAAAAATATTAGTATCCTCATTTCTAAGGAACAAATGAATGACGTTATTCGGATCTTTGCCTGAAACGGACACCCGGAGTAGACACTTAGTAGACTAATGTCTTCCAATGTCATTTGACCGGATGCCATGTTATTAAGCGCTAGCGCAAATGTCGCATAATCTCTGTGAGCTCAAAAAACCGAATAATATCCCACAGAGATGAACCAAATATAGCAAGGGGTCATGCGAAGCCGAAGTGGATTGGAAGATCCAACGATCTCCCACGGGACGTTGTTGTATGAGATCGCCGAAAACAATAACAGAAACTCCCCCGAATGGAGTATATATGCTATCGAAAATTTGCTTAAAACGAGCAACTAAATGAGATTACATCTTGACACCGACGATTGAGATTTTATCGATGACCAAAAGCTTCTAAATCTCTAAAGGAGGACCGGACTGATTCACTGGTAGTGAAAGCATAGACTGATGGTTGAAACCTCCAATTCCATACCCTGCATTTCCTGTGGGTGCACACAATAGGACTTTAGCAGAGGTGGGTCACATCCTGGCCTACTATTATACAGTTGGGAAAGGGACTAAAAAATAGCTGAAATCAATCCACTTTTGCCAACACCTGCTCCACCACCACAAACTCATATAATACTCGATTATGATTTGCGTTATGCAAATCATGAGAAAAGAAGGTTTTTGCTTTAAATTTAAGGATCTAACTATACTATACTAAGTAAGTCTTGCGGCGATATAATTGACGGGAGCTTAATTATTCGGATA
Source organism: Drosophila pectinifera (assembly GCA_008042775.1). Lineage (NCBI taxonomy): Eukaryota > Metazoa > Arthropoda > Insecta > Diptera > Drosophilidae > Drosophila > Drosophila pectinifera. Next base: position 46,624 of record VNKC01002998.1, read on the forward strand.
GAATTTTCCGAACTTTCCAGATTATCTGAAGTAGGTGCATTTAGGTTCAAAATACTAATTTGAGAACTTAGTTCAAAGCCCTGAATTCGTTATCTAAACTATCCTCATTATCATGAAAATCTAAATTTTCCTCTTCTTCTATGGCCCTCCTAAGCACGTCTTCAAAATATTCTAGAGCATTATAGTTCTTATATTTTAATCTAACAGAATTTTTTTTTTGTTCGTAAATACTCTCTCAACTAATATAAATCAATTCTAACTGTTCATCTCTCCACGGAAAAAACAACATCAAAAGTTCTCTAAAGTTGTTCACTATATCGGCATTCAGATTAAACTTCCTAAATCTAATAAGCTACCTAGGACATTGTTTTATTTATCTTCTTCGTTATCAGCACCTGATCTACGAGATTTCGAAATATTATAATTTGCAGCGAAATCAGCTAAGCACAGGTCTTCGAGACTATCTGGCCGCTGAATGTAATGATCTAGTATTCCCAAGCCATATATGACAGTTGAATCCTGATCCGAATTCAACAACTGCTGAAGCTAGGAAGCTGTAATAGGCGCTCTCTTTCCTGAAACAAGTGGTAGTATTACTACGAATCTGGATCAGCTCTAACTTTTTATAATTAATTAATATTATATCAATTCGACAACCTTTTCTACCTGCATTCCGAAACTCAGATCTAACTATTTGGGAGAAAGTAAGTGAAGAGGGTCTTTTCTTGCCAGCATAAATTGTTGAGAATTTATAAATGTGTCGGTTGTATAAGAGGACAATCACTGTTCGTTTACTACTACACCATGCTTTCTATAAAGCTCTGTATTACCGAAATACGTAATTGCGTCAGCTATTTTTAAGGCAAATTTAAAAAACTCTATCAGAGCTTTTAAAATGGAGGGCCTGGGCGTAAACCTCTTCCTGTAAGCTATTCGCACATTGCGCTCTATTAAGGAAAGCATTTCGAGGCGTCAAATGCAGCTTGTCTCGCTGCTAACCGTGCACTTCGACGTCTCAGTATTTCGCACCTGGTGGATAATCCTACTAGTAAGGTTATTCCCAAATTGAGATCTACTAACCCGTTCCAGCTTTCTCTCCAATATGCGTCTCTCAACATTTGTCTGCCTAACTGTCCGCCTTAGTGCCGAGTTTTGTCCTTGTTCGTTTGTTCGGCAGCCTAAAAGTTAAGTCCGTCCATCTGAGTCTCCTAAAGTTAGAGTTCCTATCTTGCTCCGGCGCCAGGTACTCAGTATTCTGCCTACGGTTTGCCCTACACACTGTATCAGCCTGCTATTCAGACTTTCTAAATTGTAAGTCTGTTCGTCGCCTGTTTGTCTCTGTTCTGTTGCCTAATTCGGCCTGAACGTCTTCTAAGTGAACGTAGCTGGCTATTCCCCACCTGCTTTTATTTCATATAATTTTCATCTGCTCTGCTTTCTCTCTGTAATCTAGAATTATGTTCCCTTTCCTCCTAAACACAATCAATATTTTTCCTAGTTCTCCTATATATAATCTGTCTAGCTCGAGAACGTTGAGAAGCAGACTGCTGCCTTAAACGGAGCATTAATATTAATTAAATAATAAAAAAATACAATTTTAATTTCAATATCAAATTCAAATTAGATTAAAATAAATAAAAAATACTAAAATATCAATTTCAATAATAGACAAATAAAAAATTAATAGTGAAAAATAATATGAGAAAAAAAATCTAATATAGCAGGCACACCACCCCACACACAAACAAATTGAAAACAAATAATAATAATAACAATACACTCTTAAGAAATTGTAAAAGACTCGACGATGCACCAACCCTCGTTTTTTCACTACTTATTTTTATTTATCTCCTTTTCATTCAATTATTTGTAAATAAAAAATAATACAAATAAGGATTACAAAAAGAAGAAGAAAAAAAAATAAATGAAGAAAATAGTGCGTGCGACAGGGCTCGATCCCTCCACCCGGTCGGCAATGCGCAGCTTCGTACCGTGCCATTTAGACCCTATCTTAAAATTTCAACTATTTTTGCCTTCCAAGTTTATTATCTGATTTTAGTCAAATTTTCAGAAACGTCCACACAAGCCTATTTATTCGTTCAAGCTATTCAACTTTAAGCCGAAAAATACAAGTATAGCTCAGTTAGCTTAGCTTAGTTTTTTTATGACTTTCAAGGGCGGAAGTGGGCGTGACCAAGTTTTAAAATAAACTTGATCTGCGTGGAATAGATTCAAATATTGTCATCAAATTTTGTAGCTCTAACTCTTATAGTCTCTGAGATCTGTTGTTTCACATGGATGGACAGACATGGCTAAATCGACTCGGCTGGTGACGCTGATCAAGAATATATATACATTATAGGGTCGGAGAAGCCTCCCTCTACCTGTTACATGCATTCCCGGTTGGCACTAAGTTATAAAACCCTGGAACCCTATGTGCCAACCAACCAATTCGACGAACTTTGAATACCTGTTTTTTTTTTAAAACATTTCGGCATGATCAAGATTTTAGACATTTTTATGAAAATGGTAAATTGTTATGAACACATGAACAAACAAATCCATCGATGATATCAGAGCCATCATTAATAGATATTGTTAGAAACCTAGGATCATCAAAATATGGTTTTGAGTTGTAGGCTTCATTCATACAGCAGATGAATCCATATAGTAGTTTACCGCGACTATGAGTTTCGTAAATTCTTTGTCATGGAAAAGAATATAGAATTACTATTTGTTAGTTTAATTAATATATGGTGCGTCGTGGATTAATTCTAACGAAGCGACAGAACGTTTTTTGATGAATACTAAACGTTCAAAATTTTAAGGAATTTTATTAAAAAATTTATAAATGTTTATGTTTGATGAACTTAACTTAACTTTTTGAACTTACATTTTAATAAATTTCCAGTAAATCTTTGAGATTTTAGTAAAGAGCAGGGCAAACGCTTTCACTAAGATAGAAAATTCATGGAATCTCGATATCATGGAAGATAGGACACACACATTATATCTACTGTTGGACACTAAAGCGGTATACAGAAAAAAATATAATGCTAGCCAAATATTAATATGTTGCTTAACCGGCCTTATTCCCACATTTGGGAATTTTGGAGTAGTAATTTTAATATTGTTCCGGTGATGGCCAATTTACGGTCAAATGAATCAATCCGGTACCAGTGACCACAAAATCCTATACATTGGTGGATTTTTCAGCTCCAAGTGGAATTTTTTCACTTCGTCGTTGACTAGGATCTTTTAGAGTCAAATATAAATTGAGATTGGGTAATTTTTCATAAATGTGGATCGAAATGTGGTGAGGCCATGTTTGGTTGCTTCGACATGAAGGTAAATAAGAAGACATCTTCTTTTTTCTTCGTGGGGTTGCATTCCATAAGTCAGAGTGTTATCTTTGAAGAACATCGATGACCTGTTTTATGACATGCAAAGGGTTATAATTCTGTCATCTTCTTGTCTGCTAAATAAATGATCTGTAGCTCCCACCAAAATATGTATTCATATTTATATATTCTTCGCAACGTAAGGGTCATCGAATTCCTTCCACCACCGTTTAATAAATTCAAGCACACCCCTGGCTTTATTCACCATACGCGAAATATGATCAATGATCTCATGATTAGGATCTTCCTTTCTGCTTAATTCGTTACGCCGCTGTTGCAGCTCGACGGTTTACGCTCACTTTCGTTCACCCGCTCTCTCTCTCTCCCCGCACGTACCTGCTATCTCGCTCTCCTCCCTCACGTCATCGGTACAGTGGTAGATCAGTATAGTGTGTTATAATATTATCTGTGCTGTTAAATCCAGCAAGCAGGTAATTTCTGCGGTTGTTGACTTTGTGACAATATCGTGTACGCTAAGAGCATCGAAAACATTGACTTGCTACTGTTGAGGCACTTGTTGCGACGTTGAAGGAGAAATTATGTCTTTAATGCAGCAAACATAAGTGATTTTAAAGAGCTATTGATTAGGTTTCGTAAATCTAATGATATGCTTTCAGTTTAACGGCCTTAAGCTATTAAATGAGTTCCCTAAGCGAAAAATACCGCCTTTGGCTTGCTTCATTTGGGCGAGTCCCTACAATTCGTTGTGAGTCCTCATCCGCAGACTCCATCGGCACCGCCCTTGATTCCAGTATATCCAACCCCACAGATTCTGAGATCGAGGGCGATAAAAGATTCGGTGTCCGATGGTCCGGGATAGGGGCCGTGCCTCCTGTCATGTCCGTGGTGTCCGCTGGGGTGTCACAATCAATAACCATACAGAACCCTGCTCCAATAACCCCCGGGTATCAAGCCTGAACTATCAGCCGAAATTGATAATACCGATAACCAGCCAGTATTGCCAAAACCCTAATAGCAATTCCACCAACAAAACAGATATGTGTTTCGTTACTTTCCTCAGCTTAAACATCTGATGATGTAATTGCCTATATATATTCAAAATTAAAATAAAGGTGGAAAAATTCAAATTATCTTATTCTAGGGATTATTCTTCTTTCAAGATACATGTCTCTAACGAACTCTTTAATTCGATATATTTTACCAACTTCTGGCAAGAAATTGTTGTTGTTAAGTCTTCCTAGGCCAGACCATAAATTGTACCCTATACGTCTTCCAGTTTGTCAGTTCCAAAAATCTTAACAACTCCCCCTTCTCTCTTACCAAAAGGCAAGAGCTTTAGATAGTTAATTTCCTAAATTCTATTCTGATAGACTTTTGTACGTATCCCAAGTGATTGTGTTCACAAAAACCTGGTTAAAGCCAGTGATCCTTAGCTTTCCAGATTTTTCAGCACAACATACACAACATACAAGCTGGATCGGCCTTAAAGGCGAGGGGGAGATATTCTTGTAGTAGTTGAGTCCAACCCCACGTCTGATTTATTAACTTTCGAGGAATCCACCGATGTTTAAATCCTTTGTATGAAGCTATCAATTCATGGTAGTTTCACTATTATTACATGACTACACTCCCTAGCTTCCTATTTATTAGGACCACCTTTCCGCTATCCGGTTGGTCTAGACTTTTTAGGGACCTATTAGAAGTTATAGGTGATTTTAGCATCCCTGGAGCTATTTGGTCCACAAATTAATCCTCACATACTCTTTTAACTACAGGACAGCACGATGTCCAAGTCAACCATGTACGAAATAACTTTTATCGCTTGCTTGATCCCTGCTTTGTCTCTGATCCGGCAAGCATCACTTCTGTTTGGGTAGCGCCACTGACGCGACCTGAGGATCCATATCATCCTTCTAACTATGTGACTATCGATATTGGGATTTCTATGTAGAATAAGTCTTATTGGCCAGCTAAGAGGTCCACTGCTTTCGCAGGGCGGACTTCGTACGGCTGAATAATTTAATTTCTGATTTTAATTGGTCCGATATATGTGCACTACCATAGAAATTTTGTACAAAGCCATGACTTCCTTTTTTAGAGAAGGTTTTTCGTTATACTGTCCATCAAACTCAATCCAGGGAGGCTGGTTTAGTAAAGAGCTGATTCGCCTCAAAAACATAAAGTTCAACTATTATAAAAACTATTTGACTATTTTCAGGGTTCATATCTCGAAGAACCCAATTCTGTAATTTATTTTTAATTTTTTTTTTAATCTTTTGAAAATACGACAGTAAATAATGATCAGACAATCGTCGATCTTTTTGCTCATTGTTTCCAAAAACCCATTACCATGACCATATCGATCCTAATCTTCGCCGGGTCCCGATAGAATATCAGGTTGTTTTTTTAAGTATTGTTATGAGGCCTTGTGCAATCCTCTTCTAAAATTCTTTACCTTATCTTTAGAAATCTCCAAACTCCCTCCATGTTAGGGATCTCGACTTAATGGGTTTTCCTGTTGCTCAATGGCAGGATGACCTGCCCACATTTCTGACTACCTCAAGACGACGACGTTAAACAGTCGGACTTACAAAGAGATCTTAAACTTGGTGTAGTGCTAAATTATTAAACTTAAATGGATCTAAGTGCAAGCTGATGACACTCTCCCGTGTGAACGTAAACTGCTGCTCCTTGGAAAGAATCACTCTAGTTAACGATTTGAATATCCGACTAGATTCTAAACTTGAGTTCATTGATCATATTTCGAGCATGTTGAATAAAGCCAGGGGAGTGCCTGGATTTATTAAACGGTGTTCGAAGCAATTCGATGACCCTTACGATACGAAGAATTTGTTCCCTTCGTAAGTCCGTCCTATATTAGAGTACGAATCTTGAGTTTGGTGTCACCAGTGGGATGTCCATAATAATCGCAATCAGATCGCGCCTACTTAACACGTAACCCTAACAAGCACGTGGTTGGTATCGAAGGCCCACTTGAGTGCACTAACCATGGAGCATCAAAGTCCAAATAAATAAATAAATTTAAAAAATGGTAATTAAGTAAATAATTATTTTTATATTAAATTAAGATTTGCATACTTTTTATCAGTATGTAATAGAACAGATTCAATAATTAAAATAAAAAATTCCATTGAAGCAAATATACATTTTTTGGCTTGCTCCTGATCTCGCATTTAAATTTTTGTTCCAAGTTTGGCAATATTATAATTGGTTTTATCACTCAAAATTTCTTAATCAACATACTCCATAACTTATCTAATTTGGTGTGAATATCTTGACAAGTAAATCAAATAAAGACAGCTAATACTGAATATGTATTTATATGTAGAAGCGTTGTACATTTCATTGTGAGTTAAATTAATTTAGATAATTTAGTCTCATTTTTTTTTTTCAGTGAATTCAAGAAGATCATCACTGATCACTACATCACTACATCAATGTGAATATGTAGGTTCTGACTGCTTATCGACGTATTTTTTTGTGGTAACATCGATAAAACAATTAATAAACATTTCTCGAATGCCGGTATTTTTACTTAAAATTTTTTCTCAGCGAATTGGTGATCACCGTCAATACTAATATACGTATGTGAAGAGCCGGTTCAATAAGACTCAACATTATGAAACCCTGATTGCCTTTTGACATGTAATAAATTCATGTCGTGTTTACATCGTTCACGTGCAATTTTGACTTTAAAGGGAGAAGCAATTGACAGATCTACACCTCAAGCACGGAAGAAAAGAGCACTAATAGCAATAAGTCTAGATAATCTTCTGCGACATGCTGTTGGGACCAGTCCGTCTCACAAGAATTACAAGCGCTTAATCGTACACTGCAAGAGTTGAGATCTTTGGTGGCGCATATTTAAAAACTAACATACAACGTGTAGAACACCAACGGGAGGCATCGACTGTAAGTTGCAAATGCAATGCATCACCTTGCTCCTGTACGATCACAGAAAGCATTGACGAATTGGGGCAAAACATTTTCCCATATATTGCACAGATCTACAAAAATCATCAGTGGCTTTAATCGGCGATTGCCTGATCACTGATTGCGGTCGTATTTTTAAATACGAGCGAAGAAAGAAGCTTATGTTTAGTTATGACGAAATTATAAAGCTTCTTTCGGTATTTTGCAAATACAGCGAAAATTTTGTTTTTATAACACAGCGAAATGACGATCAAGACATAAATAAAATCATGTTGCTCATGTTCAAGTGGGCCAATAATAAATTTCTTATAAATTCCTCAGACACATCGCTGCCATAACTTGACTTTTTTTCCGAATCCTTTGTACACCAAGTCGCCGGACTCTTTCCTGCTTATGATCTCACCAGCCAGTAGTAGCTACCGCAGCAAGTTGTTGACCGGCAGTCGCGAGGAGTTTCTGGAAATAAATTTTTTTTTTCTATATTTTATATATTATATTCTATTTTATAATCTTTTCAACCTAGCTCAGTTCTAACGGTTTACCACTTCAAGCTCCAAGCTTTTCAACTTTGCATCTTGATTTTCTGCCGCTCTTTATTATAACTCGTTGACTGACGCCGTAGGCTGAGCCAAACCCATTGCTCCTGCTGCGGCCCGATCTCGCGATCAAGATTAAAGTCGGGCGAACATCACATGATCCGTTCACGTCAATTCCTTTTTGATTCACACAAGGGCTTTGCTTTTGGCTGCTTGGATCCAAGGTCTGTTTTTTACGACGGGTCCCATATGACCGTGGTTTACTAAGTCGCAGGATCCGAAGTCTACTTTATACCGTTCAGTCCGAGCTATCCAATGAAGTTCGAAAAGCACCATATCAGGAGCCACATAAGACAGCAGTCAAGGACCGAATGAAAGAGTCCAAATGATAGAGCTGGAAATTTTAGGGTTTTTGGATTCCATAGCATCAGTCAGCATGCTTGGAAAGATATAAAAATAGCGGAAAAATTAGATATGAGAGTAGAGGAGTTCCAGTCCATAATGATATCTGCAGGAGGGACCCACCGCCGAGGTTCATCCCAAAGATTCATATAATGACACAACACATTGGATGATCATACTCCTCTGTCTGTTCTTCAAGCAGATGTTGTAACGAACTGGTTTTCTTGGTGTTTGCTCGCTACGGGATCGTGCGGCTAGCTCAGAGATATTGTGTGTTCGTCCCACCAAATTTATACTCGTTGTATTCAACGTTCTTGATATTAAGAATTATCCTTGACTGTCTGCTGCGGCGCCGCTCGTCCTTGTCCGGATTTGCGGCCGTCTCGCTGGCAAGAGCTAGCAAGGTGTTTCGCCAAATCGGCCGCTCTGCTACCACACTGGCTGAACTAGGGGAGTGTTACACCCGGCCGGTCGAACTCAAAGCTCTCCCTTATCGCCGCTGTCACTCCTTTCGCCCATTCGACCCGTGGTCAGGATTCCGTCAGCCTGGTGTATCGCCTAGCAGCTCGACCTACTGGTTCCGCCTGATTCTTACCGCAGGACCTGTTGTATTCACCGCGTTTCTCCAATGCCGGCCAAAGTCCACGGCCAGCGATCACGCCACCGGGTCCGAAGTCCATCGAGGTACCACTCGTTGCCACTCGTTGCCACTCGTTGCCACTCGTTGGCTGTTGCTAGGGGCCTTCAACGGTGCTTTCTTTTCTTTGACTCGCCCTTGTGCAGTCCCCGCTCCCCTTGTCTCCCGCTGCTGCGGCCTTTTCTGAAGGAAACTTTAACTTACACCAGAGATAGTTGATGATAGAGGCGTATATACTATCGGCAGAGGAACACCACCAACTGGAAGAAGCAAAAAAATATTTTGCATTGTCTGAAGAACAAGTGATCACCAAGATAGATAACATGCGATAAAGATAGCCGAGTGCGCCGTTTCCGTGAGAAAGCTATTCTTTCCAGTGATATTAGGTGTCATGAAACTAAGTTAAAGCATCTTTAATAACAGGAGGTTTCTGGTGCAGAAGCCTGAAAAGAACCAAATAAGTTCAGATGCTAGGAAGCTAAATACCGTTACGGTGAAGAATGCTTAATCGCTACAAAACATTGAGTCAATCCTGGGCCGAGTAGAAGCGGCAATTAATATTTTCAGCATTGATATAAAGCAAAAGTTAAAACAAGTCAAACTGGATAAGAAAGTAACCTTGTCACAGCCTTTACAATAATTTTACCACTGTTTCATACAACACGGTCCACACGACGAAATCGTGTCGCCGTGTATCTGGATCATTAACTGAAGATTTGCAAGGCCTTAGAAGACCATTGCGAATTGCTGAAAGAAGTAGCGTATTGTTTACACAAAGGAAAATCGAAATGTACTACAAATTTTAAGTTTTGTTTCTGGTACTTAAAATATATCTTGGATTTATCATCGAAAATGAGCACTGAGAAAGATGAGAAGTCTGAAATTCCGAAAAACACCCGACATCTATGTAGCATCTAGGAACCGCAGCATAGTATTGCAGGTTTTTAAACCTTCTCCAAACTTAGTGAATCACTGGCTAAATAAAACTCAAATTGGACCGAGGCGGCGACGAAGCCGTTTAAGCAACTCAAGAAAACACTCACCTGTGCTCCAGACTTTGCTTATCGGGATTTTCGGAAGCACTTTTGGATGCAATGCCACGCTAGTCCTTTAGGACTCGGTGCAGTATTGTATCAACGAGATATAAAGGACTTTATAACGACCAATTGGCTTTTTTTTGACTGAAAGAATCAAAGCTCACTTACAGCATGACTGAGAAGGATTGCTTCGCTGCGTCAAAAGAGGTAGAGAGGGTTAGCCAGTACGTGGACTTTATGCATTTTTCCATCAATCACGCTAGATTACAATGGCTTATAACGCTTAAAGACATGAATAGCAGATTGACTAGATGGTCGTTAGCTTTAACATGAAACACAGAAAAGACAAAGGTAACATCGTGGTGAATATGTTTTAATTTTATCATGTGAAAGCTGTAAGGAAAATAAACACATAATCAAGCGATGGGACTACTACTTGGATTTCCGAGAAAAGTATACGTGGTTAAGCAATCGACCATCTTTCCAAGATTGTGTGGTTGAACGCAATGCGATTGCCAGGTTTACTATGGTTATCCGATTCATTCCTAAGTTAGCTAATTTTCATAAGGAGTTCCTGAAAAGATACATACAAATATACAAAGGCAAACAATTCATATTTAGGCAGCGTATGAAAATAGGGTGAACTAATGAGTTCTGTCAGCAATCAGGATCATCCATAGGGACTACCACACTCGATGAATATCTGACCGAGATTCAAGTATCATTGAGATCTGCAGCACACAAAAGAACTAGAGAATCGCCGTATTTTGCCATGTTCGAACAATATATGTTCTCTCACGGTGGGACTATTGGCTCGCAAATTTAACGCACTCAACAAAGCAGAAGTATATTAGTTGACCAGATCCGGAAAACATCATATCTATCGAGAAAAGATAAATGAGAGGATAAATCAGGCTTATGAACAGGAAATTCATTACTCACCTGGACAATAAGCTAAATTATTGCTTATTAATCCAGCGTAAAATGGCCCATAATTAATTGGGAGGCGTAGGAAAAAATAATTAACATAATGGATGCGGAACAGGAAGGAAGGACCGCCTCAGCACCATACCAACGAAGTGCAGAAAAATACGAAATAAGTTGTTATTTACTTATTATTTACTTTTGTTTCGTAAATGAAAGAATTGTTAATAATCTTTTAAAATTAATTTTTAACTTGTTCGGTGTGTTGCTTCATCGATAGCTGGCTGATATAAAGCTACAGTGAGTGAAACAACAAAAAATGGCTATGGGTCTATAAATACTAAATCTGGATTCTCGATTGGGATGATCTTTGTACTTTTCCACATATCCGAAAGGTCCCTTGAGTTATTGCTATGTTAGAGATGTAGGTTTTTAAAATTTCCGATTTATTTTTTAAAGATCAATTGCATTTGATTTAACTTTAAGTATTAACTTAAGGACATCAGATTGACTAACTCATACAAAGCTAAAATTATTATCACAGTTATTACAGAGCTGCATGTAATTTCAGGTACAGGTGCATTTACAAACTTTTGTTTTAAGACATTTACATTAATGTATTTCTCCTAATTGAAAATTTTAGTTCCAATCCTTTGTTTAATGATTTATGTCCAAGTTCCTTTATTGGAAAATAGTGTAGAGTGTAGAGAGAATAGATGACACATCGCAACAATTCCAAATTTAAATCTCTCACTATTTTCCCTGCGGTTTGATTGTCACCGCACATAAAACAGATTTAAAGTATTACAATCTTACTTCATCATAAATATGGTTTTATCAAAATAATGTATTTAATTCAAATTATTATGGTCCGATCCTGCTAATTATTCTGCAATCCTCTTCTAAAATTCTTTACCTTATCTTTAGAAATCTCCAAACTCCCTCCATGTTAGGGATCTCGACTTAATGGGTTTTCCT
>VNKC01002999.1:0-131755 GCA_008042775.1 Drosophila pectinifera
AAACCATAACTTGGCCCAAACAGCCTTAAAAACAGCGGATCGGAATATATATGGCATTTGGCTGTCATTCCATTTTTGGCCAAATTATGCTCTCCAGAAACCTCACGAATGCAGATATTTGGGTCCTTAAATTGGCATTTTTATATCCTAATTTTTGAACAAATCAAACTTAAGAAAAACCATAACTTGGCCCAAACAGCCTTAAAAACAGCGGATCGGAATATATATGGCATTTGGCTGTCAGTCCATTTTTGGCCAAATTATGCTCTCCAGAAGACCTCAAGTATGCGGATATTTGGGTCCTTAAAACTAAAAATATCCATAACTTGGCCAAAACAGTCTTAATTACAAATCGGAAAGCTTTTCCATGCTAGTTTTTATTTGGTTAATTAATCTGCATATTTAGTTTGTAAAATAAAGAAAATAAATTTTTTGCCAATTTTTGACAATTTTAATGATGTAACCCCTTATCAAATTTTGAAAAATCGGCCAAAATTTTTTTTCTTTGTTTTTTTCAATATTTTAGTCTTAAGTAATTAAGATTTTAATGGCGAATCGAAAAATATACAGATTTTGGCTGTCATTCCATTTTTGGGCATAATATGCTCTCAAGAAACCTCATATATACGCTTAATGGGGTTCTTAAATCGGTATTTTTGTATTCAGCACCCTACCCTACGGGTAATATAGACTATAGCCAACCTATATTGTTTATAACAGGAAGGAGGTGGCATCTCCGACCTCAATATGTTCCTAGCAAAATTTATGTTAATTGGTCATCATTAATTCATTTCTCCCATTTTCAGGTGATTAAACTTATTGACAAGCCCAGCTCTCAGCAGAATGGTCAGACTGAGCAGTCAGAGCCAGAGGATGGTGGCGATGTCTGGCAGGTAAATTGATTACACTATATTCTCAAAGAATACCAGTTGTTTAAAAGTTTATCCCTTCATCAGATGATATGCAACAACCGCAACAAGGGCAGTGTTACCCGGCAAACCGACTTTGGACGCACTCCCATCAGCGACATCTTTCGCGGAGAGCTACGTTCTCGGCTGCAGCGCGAGGGAGAGCACTCTACAGATGTAATTCAGCCCTTTTTCACGCTACAATTGAATATTGAAGTAAGTTACGACTACAATATGTAGTCATCAGAAGGCCACAGACAAGTCAACAGACACTGCGGCACCATTAACCAGCCGGCGTCTGTGTTACGTTCGTGGCAGATGAAACGACACCAGCCCCGCCTGCGTTTTGTGGCTGTCTCCGTTCTGGCGGTAGTCACTTAAAACGTTGGGGCTTGGTGCACGTGCTCCACTTTTGAATAGAGTCTCCTATTTAATGGATTCTTGCCTCAGCATTGGGCACAAACATATACATCGTTTAAAACCTTTATTGATATGTTTTATTAACTAAAAATTACCTTTTATAGAAAGCTGCCTCTGTCAAGGAAGCCCTGGAGATCCTAGTGGGTCGCGATCAGCTAGAGGGCGTCACCGGTAGCAAGACAAAGCAGGAGGTGGTGGCCTGGCAGCAAATGACACTGGAGAAGCTGCCCGTTGTCCTGATATTGCATTTAAAGTACTTTGACTATCGGTCTGATGGTTGCACAAAAATCCTGAAGAAGGTGGAGTTCCCCGTGGAGCTGAAAATCGATGCCAGTATGTTGTATTCAAATCTCTGCAGGCTCTGGCATAAACGATTAAAATTATCTTTACAGAAATCCTTGGTTCGAAGAAGACGTCGCAAAAGCAGCGGGCATATCGACTGTTTGCTGTCGTCTATCACGACGGCAAGGAGGCCTCCAAGGGCCATTACATCACGGACGTGTTCCACACGGGCTACAGCAGCTGGCTGCGCTACGACGACAGCTCGGTGAAGCCGATCAGCGAGAAGCATGTTCTCCAGCCGCACACGCCGCGGGTGCCTTACCTTTTGTACTACCGCCGCTCTGACACTTTGCCCCAGCAACAGCAGCAGCAAACCACACAGCAGAGCGCCACCTCCAATGGTGCTGGCGGAGCGGCGGGCAGCAGCTCCTCGTCGTCGAATGCCGGGGACAACAAGTGAAAAAACACCAACAGCAACAGCGTTGTAAAAATACATGAGAACTTTTAGTGTTAGGATATATATATATATATTTTTGTGTCAGTGCGTGTGTGAGAGAGAGTGTGAGAGTCTTGGTTTTATATGCATATACATTATACAATATATAACAATTAGATATATTCGAGCGGTATACATATATTTAAGCCAAAAGTCCAAAGCGCATGTCAGTGTGTGTAATTGTGCGATTGTGGTATGCGAGAAGAACTTAGCTCTAAGCTAAAAACTAGATTTAAGTAAGAGCAAAAGGCAGCAACAGAATATGAAGCTGCAACAAAATTCGTTGGAACGAAAACTGTGTACAAAGAGCAGAAGGAGGAGCTCTGTAATCTAAACAGCGAGCAAATTATCATTTAACCTAGTGCTAAATCTACAAAAACTCCTACACTTTTCTATGTGGCACAAAAAGAGCTCCAAAAACCATTATCTGTAGTAGGTGTTAGGAATGCCCCTAGAATCTTTCTCGATATGATGTTATGACAAACGCTTAGAGCTGTAAATATATACACAAATATAAATATATATTGTAGTTGACGATCAGTTTGGCCGCATGCAGCATGCATTTAAGAAAGGAATCCAACCGCAGCAACAATATATATATATGGAATGCTTTGAATATGCTTTAAACGAATATATACATTTAGATCCAGGAAGAAAATACAGTCCTCGTCGGTTGTGGTCAAAATAATAGCCAAAACTTTAACAATAACTTAAAGTCTACACAGCTTAAAAGAGTTAATGAGATGTTGTCTCAAAAAGGCTCAAATTCAATCGTTTTTATGGTTCTTCTATGCAATAATCGTTGTTGGAAAACTCATAAGACTAAAATATTATTATGTATTACATTTTAACCAAAAAAGACCAGAAAAATTAATTAAATTGGCTAAAAGGCTAGTATTTTGATCACGACTGGGCATATTGCATTGTATTACGTACATGTTTATAAGCAGTTAAATAAGTTAACACCAGCGCCCGTTCATTTTGTAATTTATTTTGTATGTTGTTTAGTTTTACACTCGATTCAGTTAAGGGCAGGCAGGCAGATTCACACATCTTTACATATATTATATACCATACGAAGGAACTTGTTATTCATAGTTAGTGAAACTTTTTTTTCTGGGAATTATGATATTGAAGTTCGCATTATTTGCAACATACTTTTCCTAGGTCTACGGCATTTAGTTTTTATACATCATCTTAGAGAGAATTGTGTTGGGATTGAAGCGAAGGATTTAACAAGAGAAAAAATATAGATTTATATGTGTAATCGGGTCAGAACTAAAACTAATCAATCATACTAGTTGATAGCTATCTAACAAGCGTATACACCCATATATATATATATATATTTTCTTAAGCTATATAAAATATTATTTATAGATATCGTGCCAATGTTAAAACATCAAAAATGGTTAAAAAATGGATATATATAAAAAGCAAATAACTTGTCAAAGCTTTGTATAGTCAGCATCTAAACGAGAGAAAGAATATATATACAATTAATCAACTAATATGATTCTGTTAACCTTAGTCTTGTATCGAACATCAATTTACGGATTCACTGCAACCTTTGGCTACTTTAAAATTATGATTTTGGCAGCGAAGTATTTTATCTGTATAAAACATTTCGTTGCAGTCTCGCGAAATTTAAGAAAACCTCTATAGATAATTGATATGTATGCTGATCCCACAAAAGGTTCCTGGCACTTAAATAGTCTCTATTTGAGTGTCAGGGCTTTTAGTGGTGACAAAAAATCTTGAAATATTCTTAAGCTAATCGAGTGTACTAGAGCGGAATGCATTGACATCTACGACGTATACATTAAGCGAACCCGTAAATATAAATCTACATATAATATATATATATATATTTTGATGTTATACAAATATGAACTAATTGTAAGCCAAATTATAGGAAACATTTTTTTATATAGAAACTTGTGCGCGTCTGCGTTTTGCTAGTTACAAAATAGGTTCCTAAAAACTATACGAAAATGAAAAAAAAAAAAAAATAAAAATCAACCACAAAACGTAACGAAATGTTGAAGCAAAGGAATATTACAAAAACAATAATATTAATACTGATATATACATATATGTAGTCTAAAGCCAAGCTAAAATCATAAACATTATTAATATTAAACTGAATGAAACCACAAAACAAACAAACAATACATATAAATTTATAAATCCAATTTATACAACAAACCAAGTAAAGAAAAAGCAAAGAAGAAGGGAAAAGATTGAAGAAGTTGAATTACCATTTATATATATTTTTGCAAGCGAAATTAGAATGTGAAACATAAACAAAGGAAAACATATATAGGATTAATGATAAAACTACAACTAAAGACGTAAAATTGTAATCTTTTCGCTTATATTGCATATAACCTTTTTTTGTCATAATTGTTATATAATTTATGGAATACTCCAATACGAATTGTTCAATCGGATTTTAAAATTAGTTTTTTAAAATTATATATCAGCCCCAATTGTTATGTCCCATGCGAAGAGTGTGTTTTTCAACTATTATGAAATTGGGATCGACAACTGAATTTATATCATAATTAACAACAGTGTAACATCTATGATTTTGTAAAACTCTTACTGCCTAATAGTCTTGAAACGCACTGTTCCTATGTTCTTTTCGATTGACTCTTTTTTGTATAAACAACATGATTTTCGACTTTATTTTAATAATACTATTTCTGTAGCCCTTGGCCCTATGTTGTGTCCCCGCATTATATATGTTTTAATTCTTAAGTAGTTTCTAAGGCTGTGTAACTAACTAAAAATATGTACTAACACTTATTGCTTTTGGTTAGGCTATGTGTTGTGGAGTTTGCCAGCGATTTTTGTTTATTTTTGCTACATTTTCCCTGCGTTCGACTTGTGAGGTGATGAGGCCTCGGCGAGAGGCTCCGATAAACAGAAATTGGCAAGTGCACTTACTAAACGTATAACGAGCGTATATTAGCGTGTAAAATCCGGGAGAGGATGGAATCGAAAAGCGGAGGATCAGTTCTAAGTACGTTTAGCCAGCAGACAAACTAATATTAAATATTGAACGTTTTGTAAGCAAGTTTTCAAGGAGGGTCAGTGATGATATAGAAACCAAGAGAGCGCTGGCCAAACGAATAGTAACAACTAAATGACAAGACACTAGATGTTTAGCAATGCGAAATGATAAGTAAACAACAAACTGATACTGAAACTGATACCGAAACAGAAGCAAAATCAAGCAAACGCGAATTAATTAGTCCACATTTAGTCTAATGAAGAAACCAAGCTAAAGTAAATCTACAAACTAAAACGAATTCAATTGTACTAAGTAAACATTAACATTGTAACGTGGAAACAAGCTAAAAACATAAACGTAAACGAAACGAAATGAAATGAAACATTATATAGCTATAAAAATAAATCGAGTGATTAAATTGCCACAAGCAAAGCTGTTTGGATTGGATTGGTTTGGATTACAGTGTGGGCAAAGAGGCGCTAATTTATGCCAAAGTGGTTCAAGAAGACGAACCAAACCGGTTGGCCCCGAAAATAGCTCCGAATTCGACTTGCTCCGGATGATTTTGGATGTTCAGGAAAGGGAAAGGAAAGCCTTTGTTGAACTCTTGTTGAAATATTTGCTGAATGCGACAGACGACACACCGGAGCGGAGACATACGAGGTGACTCATTACAAATGCCAATCACAACCGAAACTCGAAAACTTGTTTCAGCCAGGCTGAGAGAGAGTGCACTGCGGATAATATTATAATAGAAGATATATTGGGAACTTTTAAATTTATGTTTCATGAAGGCTTCATGAACCTAGCTATGCTTAATTAATTTCTTCAATGCATCGTTTTAATATATTAAATAATTAAATCCACCTTGAATAAAACCTTTTTCCGGATTGGTTTTTAGAGAAAAATCTGTTGTGGATTGGCATGATTAATGACTCCCCGCGATGGTCAAGATTCATTTAAAATCATAATAAACCAAGGAAACTAAACTCAACACTAAAAATAAAAATGTAGTAATATTACATATATTATATTATTATTTATATATATTGTATTATATTTTCTAATAATTTATGTATTTCAAATTTCTCAATTCTCTATCAAAATTAAATATACTGGGGCTTGAAATCAATTAAATATAACTTAAAAGTACGAAGCTAAATATTTTTAATATGAAAATAATCTCCTTAGTTTTTGTAGCATACTTTTGGGCACTTTGTGTACCCATAGGGTACAAAGTCATTATAATTATATTTTCAATGAAATGTATATCTTTATTTAAATTCACTTAATAACCTATTCCCTTTATTTTAGGCCATCATTTCTCACTGTGTCTTGGGGGAGACTCTTGCTGCCTTGTTGGTGGAGGCAAAGTGGAACCATCGAGCAGTCGTCGATCAGCTGGCGGCGATGACCGACACGGCGAAGTGCACTCGCTATGCCCCGGGCTGACTTTGTAAGAGCTCCACTCCACTCCACGCTCACTGCCTTCCGCTGATCACCATTCCCCCCTCTCCGGAGAGACGCCAAATGCCAGCTGGAGTCGCAACTTAGTTGCTGCCTGGAATCCGCTTGCAATGTATCGCAATATACTCTGCTTGGCTCTGGGCCTGATCATCGGCATCCGGGTGACGGACATCTTTGAGTTCTTCCAGCTGACCGAAGCGGGTCTCGGCAGCACAGCAATGACGCGAGTCGAAGAGGAGGCCACGCCCCAGCTGCCGACGGGGGAAGAGCTGGCCGGCCAGCTTTACAACGAGACCAGGGTGCTGTGTATGGTGCTAACGATGCCGAAATACCACGAGAAGAAGGCTGCCAAGGTGAAGCGTACCTGGGGCAGGCGCTGCAACAAGCTAATCTTCATCAGCAGCCAGGAGGACAAGGAGCTGGGCGCCATCGATGTGGGTATACCCGAGGATCGCTCCAATCTGTACTCAAAAGTGCGAGCGGGCTTCAAGTATGTGTACAATAACTTTGTTGAGGACTACGACTGGTTTCTCAAGGCGGACGATGATACGTGAGTATAAATAATATAATATTTATTATATTTATAAAAGTTTAAATTAATTCCAGTTTTGTGATTATGGAGAACCTGCGTCTCCTGCTTTACCCCTACGATCCGGAGGCTGCTTTGTACTTCGGCCACAGATTCCGCTCCACCTTTCCGCAGGGCTACATGTCCGGAGGAGCTGGCTATGTGATGAGTAGGGATGCCCTTCGGCGGCTCAATCTCTTTGCCCTGAATAATACCCGCTTCTGTCCGCATAACAACTTATCTGAAGACAAAAGTATCGGTTTCTGCCTGCAGAATGTGGGCGTGGTGGCAGGCGAGTCCCGAGATGAGAAGGGTCGCGATCGATTCCTGCCCTTGTCTCTTGATTCCATGTTGCCTACTTTCCCCAATAACACCTGGCTGCACAAGCTTACCTTCTTTGAACCTGTAAGTTTGATTTATTTAAGATATTAAACTCCCATTGTACTAATTGCTTCTATTTTCAGGGTAAGGAAACGGGTTCCAGTTCGGGGATTAGCTTTCATTATGTTAAAAGCCATGAATTCGATAGGTACGAGTACTTATTGTATAGACTCAGGGTCCTTGGAGTTCCTGCTGCCCCAAGATCGCTGCCACCTAGGCTGGAACCAAGGCAGTTGCAGAGCCAGCTGGATAAGTGGTCAGAGGCAAAGAGCAATAACCCAAATCCTGTTTTAAGCGGTGCCACAACAGATGGACTTACTTAGGATTCTCTCTAAATCCGATCATAGTCATATAGAAATTGGGTTCTATTACCCTGGAGATTAGATTATTTACTTTATTTTTAAGTATGAGTTAAGGTCACAAGTTTTTAATTAATACAACGGCAGGTTCCCGCTTTTTTATTGTTTATTTAAATTTATTTTATTTAAATGCCATAACTGTTTTTGTTTACTTTAATGTTTACATGTCTAGAATTCTTATAAAATTGAGAGACTGTGCAGTATTGTAACAATCTCTTATTATATGCAGTTTAAATGTGACATAATATATAAACTACACGCTAAATGCATTGCTACGCTAGTTAGTGAGTTATCTCTCTCTTCAAGTGCCAGCCACAGTTGGAAATTATTCTTGTCATAATAATGCCTATCATCATGTGCCTAAAGAAACTCGGAGTAATTTCGGGCGAATCTCGAGATGGTCTTGGCCAGGAGCGCTTTCTGCCTTTAATGCCACAATGGATTGGACCTGGCCTGCCCAGGTGGGAGAAGTACTCAGAGTCGGCGTACTTTAAGCCAACGGTAAGGGACATAACATTATTGAATCTTCAAGAATTCCTCTGTTAATTTATCAATAATGTTCTATTAAATATTAATGTATGGTTCTCCTTAAATTTCAGCTTCGTGACTGCTGCTCCAATTCCCTGATCAGCTTTCATCCAGCCAGCGAGTGCGACTTCGACCTGTGGGAGTACTTTCTGCATCGCGTAAGGGTCTTTGGCTATCCAAGGCCCCCATTGGGGTTACCCCAGCGCCTGGACTTGCGGCCATACATGCCCAGCTGCGATATTGGTCCCGGGATGGGTCGGATAACCATGGCTGACTTAATGTAATTGCTCCACCTTGATAAATAAACCAAGAGAGCCGGGCCAGACGATGAAGATTTATTCCAGCAATAAGGCAGACAATTGTTCGTCTTCTGCCTCGTCGTCCTGGGCTGTCCGCTGGAGTTGTTTTGGCCATTTGTCAAGGCTTTTGCTCTAGAAATAGAACCGAGAGCCCAACGCTTTAAAGCACAATTTATCAAAAGGGACGCGTGCCTCTATTGCAGGGGAACTGGCGGGGAATTGGGATTGAAAGGACTAGGAGGAGGAGGAGGAGCAGGAGGAGGACTGGAATCGAGAACCGGAAAATCGAGTGAAACGTGCCAAACACGTGAAAAATACCTGGGGATCATTGCATTGTTATTTATGAGCAACGAAATGAGCTCAAAGGGGGAGGGAACCGGACTGACGGCACGCGAGTTGCCTCCGAGTTCCAGAGTCCTGAATATATCCGGATAAGGATAAACTCGTTTTTGGCAAAGCAGCTGCCACTCGGCTATGCGTGTGTGTGCAGTTATCTAAGCCAGGGGTTCGTTCCCGTTCCCATTCCTATTCCCCGTGGCAGGAACGTGCCCAACCCAAGTCCTCTGTCTGCACCATTTCGACCCCAGTTGCGCCTGCGCTGTTTGCTTTGTGTTCCCTAATAGGGAGCTTTCCCTATTGAGCCCCTGCTCCGCTCCCTTTTTCATATATTTATTTTATGCATTTTTATATATTCTATATGCTAATGTAGCACACACACGTGTCCTGGCCAACGAGCCGTGAACAGGCGGTTCTCGACAGATTTCTGGGCTGTAACCACTATTTATCAGTGATTGCGATAAAGGCTCGGCCGTGGCAGCAGCTGCTGACTTTTCAGGCTAAACAGGATGCGGATGGAAGGGGGGCATAGACCCTATGCATTTTGATTTTGATTCCTCAGCAGTTTGTTTAATTCTGATACATAATTATTGGGTAAGGTACGGCTTGGTAACCAAACCTCGACTCACCACCTTTTAAGCGTAAGTTTATTGTGTTATTTTTCTAACTAACTTTGAGGGAGAGTAATAAACATTGTATGTAACTAAAAACCTAACCCTATATATTATAAAATAAAACTAAAATAAAGTGTAAGTCTTAAACCATATTATATATTGTCTAATATTTTTTTTTTTTCGCTCTATTAAATGTCTTCATTCTATTTATAACCCATTGTTGTTCCTTAACCTTTTAACAGCTTGGTAAATTATAAATGACACACCTTCTGCCTTGCTTTTTTATAATATACCTCCAACCCTTCAGTGTTATTCCTAACAAAGATCCTTATTGACACCTTGATTTCTTAGGGAGCATTAACCCCTGAACAATGCCGTTATAAGCTGCGGTTTCAGCTGACTTCAACCAGGGGGAACTCCCTAGGAAACACCTCTACACACACCCTTTTCTTGAATAAAAACTTCAGAGACTTCGTCGTGAACCCATTACGATTCCAAATGGTCCCCTTAACACCTATATTTTTTTCGACCTCTGCCCTCTAATTAGTAGGATTCCTCGGTTTCGACTTCACTCAATTATGCCACGCCCTCGGAAAGGCACACATCCTTGTGGACGGGGAGACTGGGAAGTTGAGAAACCGGGAAACCGGGAAACTAAGAAGCCGAGACGGAGACAATAAGGGGACTTCCCTCGGCGACAGAATGTCTGGGACACCGAGCACAGTTTACACACATTTCAACGATGTCTTATAATCAATTTAATGGCTTCCCCCGGAGAGAAAAAAAACGAGGCAGACCGAGAAAAGGTAAACAAAGGATGAGAACCAAGGAAGAGGGGAAGCAAGCAAGAGGTCCTGGCGAAGGGGCGTTTCAATTTGTAGCCTAAAGTGAAACCTACAATTGGCACTTACCAGGCCGAAAGGAATTGCCCCTTTTATGGGCTCATTCTGGTTTCTCCCTCTCCTTTCCGAGTCGCCTCCTTGGCGAGGAGTCCTTTTCCCTTCCTTCCCATCTCAATTAAGTGACGAATGAATGAATGACTGAAAGAAAGACTGACTGAATAAAAGGAACCCCGAAAAGGACAAGCCCCGAAGAAGGCGCCTCCGATAAGAGCGATGATCCTGCTGCCAAGGGAAGGTCCTGGTAAAATGAAATAAATGCCGGCACAGGGAAGAAGGGCCGCAAAAAGGGGAAAAAGAGCAATAATAATTTCAGTGGTGACTCAACAATGTCTTGGACGTGTTGCTTTGCTTCTTCCGGCTGAGGAATGCTTCTTATAAGAAAAAAATACGAAAAAACCCGACCATCAACCCCTAAAAAACACCCAATGACTTCTCGCCCTTCTCGTTTTGACGCGTGCCCATTGAGAGCGGGGGAAACTGAATGTGAGTGGCAAGGAATACAACTCCAAGACATACCTGTAGCTACAGTATCGTAAGGTGTAAGAATCGGACCCTTTGGGCTTGCAGCAAGGACTCTGACTCATGTGGCATGTCTGGAAGCGGAAGTGCCTGCTCCTGCGTTTTACATACGTTCGACGTGGACAGCGACATAAATATATTCAAAAATTATAGAAAAACTGAAGAATAAAGAGGTGAAGTACGTAGGGACACGTGCAAAAGAGGAAGTGGCAGCGAAGCGTTAAATTGAAGCATGCCAAATCAATTAAAAACGAAATATTTCCTTCGTCCTGCAGCCTTGTTTTTTCGGTACGTTGCATGGCAACATTCTGTGCGGGTTTCCCACTCGCTTTTCCGCTTTTCTGCTTTTCCAGAGCCCAGCATCAGGATATTTAGCTGCAGCTGCCGCCAAGCGAATATGGCAGATTTAAAATAAAAACCTAGCAAAAATCGGGCTTCAAAATACCTTTACACATGATTTATCAAGCACTGCCAGGGGGGGTTTGTTTGTTATACTATATTTTTTGCAGCTGCCGTTGGTAGAACCAACCCAACTCCCCTCACCATTCCGATAACCAAACATGCGATCGCCCCTGGCCAACATAAATGCTTATGCTCTGGCGAACTAAACTAAAATCAACCCCCTGAGGCGAGAATCACCCTAAATCTCCCCCTTACTTTAATGGGGTGGCTTCGCCCTGCATCTCTGCGGATTCTCCGGCACACAGACTCCCTAGAACTTGGACAATTTTCGAAATTATATAGCAAATCTGTCGGCTTCCTGTTCAATTGGAATTTTCTTCGAGAACAGCACGCGAGGCGAGTCCAGGGCAATCCTAATTAGCTCCGCATCTGCGTGTGCACTCGGCATTCCAATGCAACTCTCCTCGAGTGGAACTAATGTGGCCTGGACCGGATATGCGATCGGATACTAAACTAGCCTCTCCCTAATTACCAAGAGCACATCTGTCCATTTACATACATGTCCAGGTGCCGAGCACTTTCTTTTCAAACTCTAGCGGGAGGTGCACTTGACCAAATGGAGTCTATGGAGGTTTATAATAGAGATCTGGGATGGAGATTGGCTGGTTTGATTTGGCTTTGATGTTTTCGGATATGTTTCCTGCAAATAATGGTTAATTAAATTCCCTTTGGGACTTTATTTGGGTTCGCCGACTGATTTGCCATTCATTGTTTCCATTGTTATATTATATTCTTTAATTATCGGAACAAATATAAAGTAAAGGCTACGTTCTTTGATAAATTAAGATAAGGGAGCTTTATACATCTCCTCTACATATTTTATTTATTTTAAATATTTTATATATTCATCTTCCCTTTTATTCATCGGTTAATTAAGTTAAGTAATGCTCCCTTATATTTTATTATATATATAATCCACTATATATTTTATTTATTCATCTTCTATTTCATTCAGTAGAAGGTTGTCCGGTTATTTGATTGGATATTGGAATTAACTGAATAGCTGAATATTCTATACATTTTTATTATTATATATATATTTTTTTATATTTCTTATTATATATTTAATATATTATATATTCTTATAATATTTCTTATTACTTATTTAATTCTCCCTTTAAGTTAAACCAACACATTTCGTATATAAAATATTTTCCGACATATGTATAGTTATTATCTTTATTTAATTGTGATATCATTTCTGTTTTAAAATTTGTGTCTTATGCAAATGTAATTCCCCTTGAATAATTTGGGTCATTGTTTATCCCAACGTTAACTTGATATTATTATTTATTATTTTTTATTTATTTTTATTTATTATTCTGGAATTTGTTTGTGGACTTGGATATGTTTCGTAGAAAACCACAACATTTCCATGAAAGCCAAATGCGATTTATAAACTGTGAAGTCAGCCTCGTACAGTCAGAAAGGTTTACTTAAAATATTTGTCTTTTGCTTAATTTATCTGAAGTACGTGTACCAAGATCACTGTCCAATTTGTTATTCCGTGAAAAATTTACCTAAGTTAAATAAAGAATTGCATATCATCACCTATGGAAATATGAATGAAATTTGTTTGAACTTTGCTATCTTATTTTCCCTTTGTTTTAATTGTTTTAAATATTTGCCGAAATAAATAAAATGCATCATCCAAATGGGTTCATCACATGAGATTTTTGTTTGTAAATGCCTATAATTTTTTAATTTCCTCTGAAAGGCCTAAGAATAAAAATATTCCTGAGTGGATATAAATTCCTTGGATTTTATTTTGGATATTGTATTCTATGTAAGATGTATTTCTCTTAAAATTAAAAACTATTTTCCAATAGTTCTCATAACCCTTTTCCCCAGCTTTAAAGTGTTGGCATAAACGAGCTTCTTCTAAGCAAACCGAGTCTCGACTGGCTGAAGGAATGATGACTAAGGGTCGTAAATAGACTCCCCTTTATCTTGGCACCTGGCGGCGACATGCAGCTCTGTCCCCAGATCTTCTCGTTCCCACCTGTGTGTGGACCACGTCAGCCAGATTTTGTAAAGCAAAGCGATCTGATAAGAGCTAAACCACAAACAGAAGCCAGATAACAGAGGTGCCCCGTTCGCTATAAAAGCGGCGAGTGGATGGCAGTGACCAACTAGTTCTACAAGTGATCACTGATCAGGATGCGGTTCTACGGCTGTGCTCTATTGGCCCTCTGCTGCCTCGTTGGCTTCTCGGCTTCCACTCTTCCTGTACGTGGCCAGAATGGCACCCAACCGAGCAACTTTGCCTTGGAGCTGAACGCAGTCATCCGCCAGGTGCCAGTTGGGCAGCTCGAGAAGCTGGTCCAGGCCTACCTGCTAAACGATGCCCAGTTCCAGGGCCTGATCAGAGTGGTTAACTCCATGCCCGCCTATAGATTCATTCGGCAATTGGGTAACCAACCGGAGGTGCGTCAGCTTATGCAGTGGGTCACCCAACAGCTGCTCCTGTCCGGCGGCTCCCCCAAGATCTTCGACCACCTGGAGCTGGAGATAAAGATCTTCAATAAGTATCCCTACTGGTCGCAGAGTGTCCATGGCATCGATGGCTTCACGCAGGACTTTGTCCAGATTTATCCCGTGCAACTGATTCGATCTCTCTTGGAACCAAGTGCCACCCAGACGAGTCCTCTGCTCTCTGACCTTTGGCGCCGCCTGGTGGCCTTGCGTCCGGTTTACGACAGGATCATAGCCTCGCCCCCAGGACAAGCTCTCATAGGGGAGCTGCAGAGAGTGGGTCTGGAGGTCGACGGTGTGGATGCCCTCATACGCTATCAATTCGGCTGGAGCAATGCCACCTGGAGTTCGCTCTCGTATGACTATGGGGATTACTTGTACTACTAGATGAAAGGATAACGTTGGCTTCGAAACCTGGATTACTAGAAGGACTACGATTAAAAACCCAAGGATGGTGAACTTAGGAGAGGTCACTATATTTGCGAACTTGTTGTGTGTTGCTTGGAAGCTGTAATTTAATATAAAGGATCACTTTAAACGCAGAGTGTAGACTCTGGCATATATATGTTATCTTATTTATATATTCAACAACATACATATATCGATTTTAAATATATACATCAGTTAGTGTGCAAGAACATTCAAAATATGCTTAGCAAGTCAAGGATTTTGTTTACTATATATTTTTATAGATTTTATTGAATACCATACTCTCATTCAGTTGATAGTTGATAGTTCCAGATAGCCTGTCCATTGATTCCTTTGATTAATAATTATTTATGACTCATGTGCATACATACACAATGGTATCAATAATTTCGTGACTGAATATTTGATGCCTTATAAATACCCCAATTATTCTGCCATAAGCAACCATAAATCAATCATGAAATGCACATTTCCACATGAGTGAGGGACAAAGGACAAAGGACAAAGCTTTGAGATTCAGGGACCTGAGAAATACCACCAAGTCAGAGTCCCACGAAGGCTTTAAAAGATGGAAGCCCCATTCCTCCCCCGGGGCAATAACAATAAATATCAGTGGTGGCCTGGCCCTCTGCTCAAAGGTCGAGCACAAATACAACACCCTCGCAATTCGACGGTACGCGTACGCGTATCCGTATCCATGGCAATGCCATGATTAAGTAACAGATGAGCCATGTGTCCTGCAATGTGTCCTGGGCCCCGGTATCCTGCGCCTCTTCGCGGCTCGCACATGCGATTTAATTGAAACAAACCAAACAGGAAGCGGCCCGGCAGAGGTGGCTGCGCTGGTCGTACCGCCAACTGGGGTGCTTTTGTAATGAAGTTCCCAGTTTCGCAGGGCTCCGTGCCCAGTTACTCATTAAAAGTGGGCCTTGGACTGGGATTGGGCCTCGGATTGGCACTGGCAATGGCACTGGCACCGGCACAGGCACTGGGACTGCAGCGGAAACTAGTTAATGTGAGGCCATTGTCAAAAGCAGAAGCGCAAGTCGTGCAATTTTCACACAGCAGCAAAGCGGGACACTGGAAGAAACAATTGAGGCAGTTTAGATGCCTTTTTCAAATATATTTTAATGCCAAATTAAAAATAAGAGACACTTGTTAGTTCTGATTTAATTAGCTTTGTAATATTATTATATATTAAACGTTGTAGATCTTTTTCCTTTAGGAAACATTTTAGAATGGTATTCTACACAAGTTGTTTATGTATTTTTCAAAGAATTCATAATAATATTATTACAAATGATTTAATTTATTTTGCAATATATTTAAATTATACAAAAATACCCTATGTTATAGGTTTACAAATATTATTTAAAATAAAGAAAGAGAATATTATTATAAATATAATGCTATAGATATTTTTCCTTTAGGAAACATTTAAGAATTGTACTTTACACAAGTTTCTTCTGTATTTTTCAAAGAATTCATAATAATATTATTATAAATGACTTAATGTATTTTGTAATATATTTATATTATTTAAAAATACCCTATATTATAGGTTTACAAATATTAATAATTGATTTAAATTAATATGATATAAAGTATTACTAAAACGTTTATTTTTTACCTCTGCACTGGCAGCAGCTTGAGGGGGAATCCTGCACAGGATCTTGGCATGGCTTAGGCATAAAAACGCGACAGGGAGAATTCCACCTCCATCTGCTTCTGCTCCTGCTCCGTTCGTCCTTTTGCGGTGAACGCGTCCAATTGGAATTTTATATGCATAGTCTGATAAGTGAGCCAAGGGGTAAAAAAGGAAATATTTTATATTTTATAGAAACCCTCCCTAGGCATTCAGGCACTGTGACTGACATGCGGATATGCGAGCGGAGAACCCCGAACCCCGAGCTCAGTCCCCACTCCACTCCCATTCTGGGTGCACTTTGCCACCCCTAAGAGCGCAGCGTTTCACAAAAAAAGGGAAAACCCCTATTCGAAATCAGCAACAGCCTCAGACCCGAACAGGATCGAAATCGCGCCAAGCTTGAGCTCTGCTTTATAGTCGATACAGTGGTAAGTCGATGGGAGATCTGAGTTTGTGATCGGGAGTAGAGGGTATAATTCCTTATGAGTACGAGTACGAGTACCATGCCTCGCTATACGGCCCTTTCCATAACGGCATGATTCGATTTACGGCCTTAAATGTTTTGCTATAATGGCACAAATTGATAATAATAGAATAATATATGGCATTTCTTTTTGCTTTCAAGTTTTGTGAAGTATATTTAGGCCGTTAAGCGAGGTAAAGGCGTATACTTAATATGAATAGATACTTTAACTCAAACCTCAATAATTCATTAATGATTTTTGTATGGAAAATATATAAAATCTTTTATAAATCATAATAATTAAATGAAAGCAAGCAAGTTAAGAGCCATTAACAGTTTTTATGTATATATATATATGGAGTACATAAGTAATAAATAATTTAAACATTTTCCAATATTTAAATACATATTTCTCAATCATTTCCGTTCCCTATACCCAGTCTTCACTGTCTGCTCCTGCCACCCTACACTCGCATAGTGTGTGCTGTGCTATGAGGCTCGTGAGTTGTGTTTCGGTGTTTGGAAATGCACCTGGCTAAATTTTGGGCTTCGCTGGCTGCTCCTGGTAGTGCTCGCACTCCGACTTCTCTCGGGGGTTCGCCCATGGAACTCGGACTCGGAATCGGCTGTGGATTTCGGGGGGTTGCATTGTGATTTCCACGCCGCACATGCCGCTGTATGACATAGCACTGAATGTGCACCAGACCAATTCGCAGTTTAGAGTCCGCAGTTCGCGGTCCCGAGTCCGCAGCACTGCGAGTCCTTGGCAGGGACATTAGCAGCTACACACACACACACACACAGTGAGCGTTGGTCGCCGGTCGCGTGCCCGGAGCACTTCGACACCCGACAGAATTGTGAATTGTGATTGTTTTTTTTTCCTTACTCTTACTTCCCTATAAAATTTGTATTCGCTATCTCAGTCGCACCGCGGGCTCCTGTGTCCTGCGGCGCACATTTATTGTATGTATTTATGTATTTATATTTATGTGCACGCTGCACAACTGGCGGAATACGACCATAATTATGCCAGGTCTTCCCTTCCTTGGGTTCAGTTATTTTCTGGGGGTTAGTCACTCGCAAAATATTTCGGGGGTTTTTGTTTACTTTGTGAGGATTTGCTGGCAAATTCCTTAAGCTCGGTGGATAGTCCTTCCTTAGACCACACACACATGCTGCATTTGGCTGATTGGCCGGCAAGACTTTTGAGATCAAATACAAAATTATAAATTGGTTATAGGGCACCCCTCTAGCTTTCATCTGAAAAGCAATTAAAAAATAAACAGGCTGAAATTTGCAGGCTGCAGAAATTGCATGTAAATGAGGTATGAGGTATTTTCATGATTCCAAATACTGCATACTGAAAATGATCCTAAGGACAATCATTACTATAACTTAATCGATGATAATGCAATCTTTCGATTTAAATATGCAATTTCGATTTTAATTAGATTTTATTTAAGCTTCAAGCACCTGAAAAGCAATTAAAAAATATGTACACTCTTGAAAACTCATGCTGCAATAATTGCATATAATTATTGAAGCCTAATGTTAAATAATTGTGTTTATTTAAATAATTTCATGCTGTGCAATTGTTGATAAATGTGCCTCATTTGGGTTGTTGCGTATGACATTTAGCGAATATTTAATTACTTGCCAAACAATGCTCTTAAGAAGATCCTAACGTTAGTTATTTTTATACCCTAATTTTAAAAAAAATCAGATTTAAAAATAGGCATAACTAAGCCAAAACAGCCCCAATCTCAATTCGGAAAGCTTTTCTATTATGGTTTTTAGTTGCCTTATTAATCTGCATAATGAGTATAGAAATATACAACAATATTTTTTTTGTCAATTTTTGAAAATTTTAATGATGTAACCCCTTATGAAATTTTCAAAAATTGACCAAATTTTTTTTTTCAGATTTTGTTTAGTAATTTATATTTAAATAATTAAGATTTTAAGGGCGAATCGGAATATGTACGACATTTGGCCAGTATTCAATTATTGGCCGAACAATGCTTTCGAGAAGACCTCAAAGTATACCCATTTTTGGGTCGTTAAATCGGTATTTTTATTCCCTAATTTTTTTGGAAAGATCAGAGCTTAATATTTTATTTTTAAATAATTAAGATTTTAACGGCGAATCGGAATATGTACGGCATTTGGTCAGTATTCAATTATTGGCCGAACAATGCTCTCGAGAAGATCGTTAAATAGGTAATTTTATACCCAATTTTTTTTTTAAAAATCAGAGTTAAAAATAACCATAACTAAGCCAAAACAGCCCTAATCTCAATTTGGAAAGCTTTTCTATGTTAGTTATTATTTGATTAATTAATCTGCATAATGCCTTTTGAAATATAAAACAATACATTTTTTGTCAATTTTTGAAAATTTTAATGATGTAACCCCTTATCAAATTTTCAAAAATTGGCCAAAAATTTTTTATTCAATATTTTAATATTATATAGTTAAGTTTGTTAAGATTTTAACGGCGATTCGGAATATAAGCGACATTTGGCTATCATTCCATTTTTGTCCAAATTATGCTCTCCAGAAACCTCAAGAATGCGGATATTTGGGTCCTTAAATTTGAATTTTTATATCCTAATTTTTAAACAAATCAATCTTAAGAATATCCATAACTTGGCCAAAACAGCCTCAAAAACAGCGGATCGGAATATATATGGCATTTGGCTGTCATTCCATTTTTGGCCAAAATATGCTCTTCAGAAGTCATCAAGTATACGGATTTTTGGGCCCTAAATTGGCATTTTTATATCCTAATTTTTAAACAAATCAAACTTAAGAATAACCATAACTTGGCCAAAACAGCCTTAAAAACAGCGGATCGGAATATATATGGCATTTGGCTGTCATTCCATTTTTGCCCAAATTATGCTCTCCAGAAGACCTCAAATATACGCATTTTTGAATCGACTATTTAATACCCTACATTTTTGGACAAGTCAGACCAAAAAATATCCATAATTAAGCCAAAACAGCCTTAATTTCAATTCGGAAAGCATTTCTACGTTAGTTTTTATTTCGTTAATTAAACTGCATATTCACTTTAGGGATTTTACAAAATTAATTTTTTGTCATTTTTTGACAATTTTAATGATGTAACCCCTTATCAAATTTTGAAAAATCGAAAAAAAAAAAATTTTCTTGGTTTTTTCAATATTTTAGTCTTAAGTAATTAAGATTTTAATGGCGAATCGAAAAATATACAGATTTTGGCTGTCATTCCATTTTTGGCCAAATTATGCTCTTCAGAAGTCATCAAGTATGCGGATTTTTGGGTCCTTAAATCTACATTTTTATATCCTAATTTTTAAACAAATCAAACTTAAGAATAACCATAACTTGGCCCAAACAGCCTTGAAAACAGCGGATCGGAATATATATGGCATTTGGCTGTCATTCCATTTTTGCCCAAATAATGCTCTCCAGAAGACCTTATAAAATTTGCAAAAATTTTGTTAGTTTAAGAAGAAGGTCCTTGTTTTTTCGGTGGACTTAAAACCTTACTTTCTTTATTTAAATATTAATTTCCATTAATACTTAATCTTATTTGACTCTTCCAATTTTCTATCCTAATTTTTCTATGGACCAGCCACCCTCTCTTTTCCAAGTATTTCTGTTTGGATTATCTGGCAAATTCCTTTAGCCCAGTGGGATAGATTTTTATTGGACCACACACGCTGAGATTGGCTTATTGGCGGCCAATCTCCCAGAGAAACAGAACAAATTGTGGGCTTTCCATTGTAATACCCAATGGAGTAATGCAAATTGGTAGCTGGATTCTACCCACATCTCCCAGTCAAGTGAAATGCAATTAAAAAACCTTGACGCGCTGCTAACCAAATCTGTTTCCTGCTTCAGTTGCAGAAATTGCATGAAATTATGAAAGCGAAAAATTTAATTACAGCTCAGTGGCGGCTGTCTGAAGGATTGAACCCCCAAAAAGGCAAAGGTAAAGGGCTCCCTACAATGGGCAACATGTGCTACAAGTGGAGTGGATCCTTGAGGAGCTGCCCAAGCAAAAGTGCACGGCCCGGCTCAAAAGCCTTTTGAGACACACACAGCCAGATGAAAACGAGAATGAAAACGAAAATGCATTATGCCGCATAAACGATGCATTTTCGAACATTAATTATTGCCAAGGAGCCTCGCCGGGCCAGGATGCAGATGACGGCAGGACAGGCAGACAGATTCAACGTGGGGAGTGGGAGCGGGAGTGGGAGTGCTCTTGAAATTACCATAAAAAGATGCACTTAAGGGTTAGCAATGGAACAAACAACAAACAAAATGCGTAGATCTCTGTGGGGGTCTGTGGGCGATTTGCGGAGGGGTACGGGTACGGATTCCACATTCGCATCTGGGGGTTGGGACGTATCCTCGGGATGTCGTGGGTGTTTGTCGAGTGCAAATTTGTGCCAAGAACGCCTTGGAGCGCAGAAAATCAGAGCAGTCAAAGGAGATTACGACTGCAACACGCAGAGGAATTGGAGGTGATTGTATGATAATATATATGGTTATATGGGAAAAGGAAATAATAATAATAATAAATAAATGCAATCTTTATTGTATATATATATAATATCTTTTATACTAATGTACTTAACATAAGATGGGCTTTTTAATAACTGAAGTCTAAAGTGTAGTCGGCTGATTTAATTTATTTTTTCAAAAACCAGTGTGTAGCTGAATTTGTACTTGGGAATTCCAAGAGCACTCTTTGCAATAGTTTTACGCCTAAGGCCATTACTATAAAACATAATCATAATC
Organism: Drosophila pectinifera; assembly: GCA_008042775.1. Classification (NCBI taxonomy): domain Eukaryota; kingdom Metazoa; phylum Arthropoda; class Insecta; order Diptera; family Drosophilidae; genus Drosophila; species Drosophila pectinifera. Next base: position 21,373 of record VNKC01002999.1, read on the forward strand.
AGGACTTGTCTTAGCATTTCAATGTGATTGATTAGATGTTATTTTAAGTTAATCTAGAAAGAATACATTTTAGTTTTTATTTTTCTACCTATCTTCCTTTGGAATAACTCTAATTAAACTTTATGCTGACTCTTAGATCCTAACAAAGAAGTATATATATAAACTACTATTGTTTCCAAGTTCAGAGTTCATTGTCATACGAATTTATAAAAGTGCCCTCCAGATTGATGGATGATAATAGCCGGAATAAAATCTACAACAAGCAAGGCACTAATCCGGTGAATAGGCTTGTCCTCGGATTAATCAAACTTCATCTTTTTGATGGCTTGATTTTCGCGTTTCGCATTTCGCTTTTCTCTCACTTTATATCGCATCCCAAATAAGGCGGCATTTGTGAGTGACAAGGATAAGTTGGCAACGCTTCCCGCAGGAGGGGAGGACTCTTGCTGGGGTTGGAATCTGCAGCTTCCTCCTTGCCGGAGCTATCTGGCTTGCCTGCCCTTCAGGACTTCAGGACTTCGGGACGACGGGATGGCAGGACAATGCTCGCGTGGCTGGCGCACTTCTGAGACTTTTGTTGCCTTCTCCGGCGACTCATTCGATGCGAAGCTCGGACTTGGATCTGACTTCGGATGCGTGCGCTATTTTAATTCTAAGCTGCATGGCAAACATCGATTCCCCTGCCTGCTGGCCACCCTGCTGCGATTGGGTCGCTTTGGGAATACTCTCTGCACTCTGGAATATGCACTGAGAAAAATAATATTATATATATGTATATATATATTATATATACATATTATATATTTTATATATGCATTATTATATATATATATTATTATATTTATATTATATATTTCTAATTTATAGATCATAAGTTATAGATCATTATGTGATTTTGTTATTAAATTATAAATTTTTCGATAGAGCTTTTATATTATTTAAAATAATGAAACTTTTTTCAAGTGGCTTAAAATTATTTAAAAATGTTAGAACTCCTAATTATAGTATCTTTCACTAAAATATTATATTTGATATAGGGCTATATCTTAAAAAAATTATCAAAGACTAAAGGGCCATTTGATCTTCAAAATAATTTAAAAAATAACCAAAACTAAGTCAAAACAGCCCTAATCTCAATTCGGAAAGCGTTTTTATATTGGTTTTTAGTTGCTTAATTAATCTGCGTAAAGACTTTAAAAATATGAAACAATAAATTTTTTGTAAATTTTTGAACATTTTAATGATGTAACCCCTTATAAAATTTTGAAAAATTGGCCAAAAATTTTTTATTCAATATTTTAATATTATATGGTTAAGTTAGTTAAGATTTTAACGGTGATTCGGAATATAAGCGGCATTTGGCTGTCATTCCATTTTTGGCCAAAATATGCTCTTCAGAAGTCATCAAGTATACGGATTTTTGGGTCCTTAAATCTGAATTTTTATATCCTAATTTTTGAACAAATCAAACTTAAGAAAAACCATAACTTGGCCCAAACAGCCTTAAAAACAGCGGATCGGAATATATATGGCATTTGGCTGTCAGTCCATTTTTGGCCAAATTATGCTCTCCAGAAGACCTCAAGTATGCGGATTTTTGGGGCCCTAAAACTAAAAATATCCATAACTTGGCCAAAACAGTCTTAATTACAAATCGGAAAGCTTTTCCATGTTAGTATTTATTTGGTTAATTAATCTTCATATTTAGTTTGGAAAATCAAGAAAATAAATTTTTTGCCAGTTTTTGACAATTTTAATGATGTAACCCCTTATCAAATTTTGAAAAATTGGAAAAAATTTTATTTCTGATTTTGTTTAATATTTTATTTTTAAATAATTAAGATTTTAGCGACGAATCGGAATATGTACGACATTTGGCAAATATTTAATTATTGGCCAAACTATGCTTTTAAGAAATCCTAAAAGTTACGCATTTTTGGGTTGTTAAATTTTATACCCAATTTTTTGGTCAACATTTGTTAGTTTAAGAAGAAGTTCTTTGCTTATATATAAAACAATATATATATCTTAAAACAATTATCATCTGATACTTAATATAATTTTCTTAATATATTTTTTATATATTTTTGGCATAAAGGACTTTCTAAGTGATGTCCAACCACAACATTATTTTATTCATATTCCTTGTAACTATTTTGAAATTAACAAAATATATTAGCATTTTAAAACAAAAATGTCATAGTTTATCAATAAACATTGTATGGGGAGTTGAGAAATTATCTAGTATATATTAAATAATGATAGGTTTGTCCTTAAATTCTGGTGGGTTATAATTTCTCAGAGAAGCCTTGCAAAGCCATAGCTATTTTCTCTCCGTGTACACACACATTGTCGGGGAGACTTTTGGGGTGGCAATCGTTGCCATGCACGTGCCTACCGTAATACAAGAACAACAACAATGGCGGCGTCGTGTTCAACATAATATGCCATATTTCCAGGAGCGAGTCCTGCGACGAAAGCCCTCGACGGGAATCGAAAGTGCATTCCCTTTCATGGCAACCACTGTCGGCGTCGCATTTCGATTATATTAATGCAAAGCACTCGCACACACACACACACACACACACGCAGGCTTGTGTATCCAAACACACAGATACTGGGACACACACAGATACGGCCAAAGATACAGATACAGGCGTCTGTGTCCCGTGCCTCGCTGGTGGTGGTGGAGTTCGAAGTTCGACCCGAGCTCTGCCCGCTGCTCCTGCGTCCTGCGTCCTGCGGCTGATACCTACCCCACCAAAAACTTGACGAGCTTAGCCGCCGTCTGAGGCAAAAACCTGATAAATGCAGCGCCCAAAACTACACGGTGAACAATGGGTTAAGTAGTATTATTACTAATAGATTATTAGTTTATGTGTGAGGGGTAGGAATATTCAGTCTTTATGTTTCGGTTTTATAATAAAATTTGTTATAAAGAGAACTATATAATATTTATTTAAAATCTAAATAAGCATATTGAGAGCTTTTTAAATAGTCAGTAGTAGTAATGATAGTGATTCGGTTAATAATAAATAAGTTAAATAGAATTATTACTAATTGTTTATTAGTTTATGGTTCTTTAGTAAGCTCTGCCATAAATTGGCAGAATATAGGAATATTCTGGCTTTATGTTTGGGTTTTATATTTAAATTTGTTATAAAGAGAAATATGTAATATTAATTCAATAGCAAAATAAATACTTTAAGGGCTTTTAAAGTAGTAATGATAGTATTTTAAACCCTTTTCCTATATATTTTATTTAAAACTCAATTAAAATATATACAAAGTACAAGAATATTTGTGATAAATATTTATTTTAACAGTTTTATATAAAAGAATTAATAAATAAAACCTTTAAATGAAACTTCTGACATTCTGTCTTAATTAAGCTTTAATTCTGAAAGGTTCCTCTATGTTTTCGCTCTTATATATTCGTAGATTTTATATATTTATCCCGATCCCAGGTAAACCACCTAGAGTCCTTACTTGTTACATTGTTTACCTACAACACAAGTCACTTTATGGCCCATAAAACATCTTCCTTGCCAATTGCCAACAGCTGTTTTTTTGGGCCGAAAGGGCAACAAAGATTCAGCCACGAGTCTCCTTTGAAGGAGCCAAGGATCCCCTCGGTCCCATTGAGGATTTGTCTGCACTCTGACCTTATGGCTGCACGCTCAATTAACGGTTTCATGCCTGTCAGCTGTTTTTCGCCAAAATCCAGGACAATGTGCGGCTCCGATTTCCGCTGAATATTTGCCAGGAAAAAAAATAATAACAACACAAGGAACGTGCAGCGTTTTTAGTGCGTGGCAAGGATAACAGCTGTCGCACATTGATTTCTCCGAGTGCATTGTCCTTCCCAGCGGCTTGCTTGTGTGCGTAGGACTTTCACTGACAGAGACCAGGGACCTCGATGTGTGTGAGTTGGAAAAAAGGGTGACTAATGTGTGTGTGATTGCTAACAAAAGATTCCGGCTTTTGCGGCTCTGCTGGCGTTGCTGCCGCGGCCGCTGTCGCTGCCTCAGTTGGCGTCGAAAAAGGACAACGACTTGGCTTGGCCGGAAAAGGGGGTTGAAATGAAATTTCCAGGAGCGACGCCGGCACAAACAATGATTTCGGTTTCGGTTTCGCTTTCCTTTGGCCCCTGGCGGCACACACATAAATAGCCGCCGCCGGATCCCCTGAACGTCATTCGCAGCACAAACGTCGAGCCGACTGGAGGTCCTTGTTTCCATTTTCCAGTCCGCAAGGATCAGCGTTATCAGTTTGTTGTTAAGTTTGCTTAGTTCCCGTTGCCCGATCCCGTTTCCGTTCCCGTTCTCGTTCTCGTTCTCGTTCCCGTTTCCGTTTCCCCCCTTCAACGCGTTCAAGTTTTTTAAGTTTTAACGCTATCGATGCCATGGCCCAGACGCAGACACAGACCCAAAGCCAGGGAACCGAGACCCTCCGCCATCCGCACAGCATCGGCATCCAGCTGCAGCACAAGGGGATGCCCCATGGCCTGGGGCTGCTGACCACGGTGGCCTCGCTGCCGCCCAAGTACCGCAGCCGGTACCTCAACCTGAAGACCAGGTGCGAAATTCCGTTGGATCTGTCGGTGAAGCTGCCCTCGCCGCTGCCCAGCAGCGATGTGCCGATGGCCACCACATTCACCGAGGTGTACACCGAGAATGTGCCAGAATCTGTTGAGGAAAAAGTGCCAGAGGACGAGCACCAGCAGCAGGAGCAGGAGCAGCATCAGCAGCAGGAGCAGCATCAGGAGCAGGAGCAGGAGCAGGAGCTGGAGGCGGCTGAGTTAACACCAAAATCCCATCCAACGCCGCCGCAGAGTCCAAAGCGTAAATTGAGCTGCGACGTTGATGGACAGCTGGCTAAAATGGCCAGGCTTGAATCCCCGCCAGAAGTAGTAGAGGCCACGCCGGCGAAGCCCATTAAAGCCCTGGAATCAGCGCCCAGGACCAGCAAGGCCAGTGCCTCCTCCACGAAGTCCTCCCGGAACAAGGCCACGCGCAAGCTGAAGTTCGACGAGGAGACCAGTTCCCCGGTCTCGGGCACCATCATCCGGCCCCTGGAGGACATCACCGACGGCTCGATGCAGTACAGCAACGGCGACATCGATCCCAAGTACAACATCGTGGAGATCACGGAGGAGACCAAGGCCGAGTTGGCGGCCATCAAGAATGTGATCGGCGACTATGTGTGCCGCCTGTGCAAGATCAAGTTCGAGGATGCCTTCGGCCTGGCCCGGCACCGCTGTGCCTGCATAGTGCTCCTGGAGTACCGGTGTCCCGAGTGCGGCAAGCAGTTCAATTGCCCGGCCAACCTGGCTTCCCATCGCCGCTGGCACAAGCCGCGCAAGGAGGCGGGTGGAGGCACCTCCTCCAAGAAGGAGAATCGCAACACCATCAACCAGGTGGAGAAGCAGCCGGCAGCGACAGAGAAGAAGGTGGCTGAGGACATGGCCTTCGATTGCGGGGAGTGTGGCAAGAAGTTCAAGCGGGCTGCCTACCTGAGAAAGCACCAGCTGACGCACCAGAAGAAGCCTCTGGGGAAGCCGGAGGAGAAGCCCTTGGAAATGCTGCCACCGAGCAATGCGACGACGACCATAACGGGCAGCTTCCACTTCAACCAGGCCACGGCCTCCTCCTCCTCGGCCAGCAGCTCCCACTCCGATGAGGGTGTCTATGCTGCCAGGGGCAGCTACGAGTACGACAACGACTACCTCTCGGACAGCAGCTCCTCGGCTTCCTCCGTGGGCTACGGACGGCTCCAGATCGTGGAGCACGGTCTGACCGAGGAGGAGAGCATTGCCGCGGCGGCCCTCACCAATCTGAGGAACTGTGCCTCCGTCATCCAGCACACCACCATGGCGCATTGAAAGTGAGACTTGGAAGAGTTACTGTTAAGTTTAGTTATTAGTTGAGAACCCATTAGTTGACTACACTCGACACACGGGGTACATGCAGCTGAAGCAGACCAAAGACTTAGTTATATCCACAGGGAGTCTCGTACTCCACCTCTTACTCTTAGTTAGCTTAGTTAGTTATTAATCTGATTTAGTTTCGCGTTCGCAAGATGAGTTCCCTTCTAGTCAGACTCTGATTTGTATCCGTACTTCGATCAGGCATTCCATAGGTATTCTAGTCATACATCTTAGTCAGTGTGTAACCACTAGTCAGTGTAACCACTAGTCAGCTTCAATACGATCTCGAACCGGAAGCTTGTACCAGACAGGCATTTCCGCTAGTCAGTAGGTCTTAGTTTAGCAACAGTTGGGAGTGCAATGAACTAGTAATAGCATATACCTCATCTAACATCTAACATCCTTCATACTTCATCTGATACTTCATCAACTTCACTAACATATCATGTTTCATATGGTCACAGGAACCAGTCCTTAACTCCATCTCATACTCATACTCATTACTCCTATCACTCACACTCTCATAACTCTTTTTCCTGACTCATTCTCATACCCATCTTTCTACAGCCTCACCATCATAACCTCATCTACACCCCACTCATTTCTCAAGCTCATCTTTCACACATATCACATATATCACATATATCCACCCTTTACTTCACTCACATTTCCCGTGTCATTCTAGTCATAAGTTCTTGCATTCCTTCTAGTCACTTTAGATACGTTATTTCCATAAGTCACCTTCATTTCGATTTTTCTAAGTTTGTACATCCGTACAGCATTCTTATATTTCGGATACAGCTTTAGTTTTATTTGGTTTAAGTACCGAAACCAAAATTCAGGCGAAATTGTGCAGTAATAGCTCTTAAGTTCCCATCAAACCAAAAAGCAAACCAAACCAAACCTAATTTAAACAAAAATCCAAACCCAGTGCGTTGGTGAACCAAAGTCGAGTGTGAACTCTAGTCATTTCTAGGAGCCTAAGCGGGAAACCATTCAGTTAAGTTTAGTTTATCCTAGTTTAGTTTAGTTTTAGTCGTAGAAAACGGACATTGGACCAGCGTCTCACTACCAGTCAAAGTATTGAACAGTACAACCTAGCTATAAAGGCCACAGGCATCTCTGAACCGGCGGTTGTGTACTTAAAGCAATAATCTAAGCAAATCCCGCAAATCGGGGCAATATCACAGCGCTATTGTTCCTTAGCTCTTGTATTATGTAAATTGGTTGTAACCGCACAGTACAACGAAATGGGAAACTTTCGCTCAATCTAGGTACTAACTCTAACTGTAAGCTATATCATACGGAACCATATCGGTTGAGATTTTGTGATACTAACGCTAAGCCTAAAGTTTACAAGGATCGTTGTGCTCGAGTGCATAAACAATAAGCAAAGAATACAGATTTTCTACCAAGTATTTTTATACGTAATTTACATTTAAACAAAAACGAAACAAATATTTTTATACAAAAAAATCTATTTTGGAAAAACCATATAAAAATTGTAAATTTATAACATAAAAACTTTTGAATAAAAACAGAAAACTGAAATTGGAACCTCTTTTTCTTTGGGATATATTAAACTATATAAAGACCAGTTGGAAAGTTAAGAGAAATGTTTTAAATATAATAAATTTTTATAATTGAAAACAAATACATTTTATTTCTCAAATTTTTATACTACAAATCTTGATATAGATTTTAAATATTTAAAACTAACTTGAAGCAAAATGTGTAACTTTGGAATATATTTTTCTTTGGAATAATAGAAACGTAAGAAATAAATATTTTTGTATGAAAACCCTTTTTGAAAAATGCATTACCATTGTAAATATTTCATAGACACTTGAATAAAAATGAAAAACTGCAAATGGAAACATATTTTTCTTTGGGGAAAAGTGCATTTGGTAATAAAAAAAAAAGAGAGACTTTCGAAAGCTGATATGCAAAAGTAAAGAATTATTTACGTTTCCGAAAAATATGTTTAATTAAACATAAATTACTTTAAAAAAATTCCATTGGAAATGGAGGTTGCAACATATATATTTGGTAAGAAACACCCTTGGTCGAAAAACCCTCTTAAGATTGTAAATATTTAAAAAACACTTGAATCGAAAAAACTAAACGTGAAAACTTTAATACTTTGTTGGGTTGTCAGCCCAAACAAACCCTGTGAGTAAATAATCGCTTTATAATTGTGGAAGAAACCCATACATCATCTACGCGGGGGTTGCAAGTCTGGTGAGCAATAATGATGATTGTTTCTTGGATGATTTTTCACAATTATTTCCAAATGTCGTTGCAGTCCGGTAATGAAATGCGCTAAAAGGCCATTGACATGGCCCATCGATCTGCGAGAGGAAAACAAATACCGGAGCACTTTCAGTGGGAAAGCGGAAAAGCGGAAGTGGACTCGGACACGGACTCGAACTCGGAAATGGACAGATGCAGCTTGCGCCTAAGCACACAGGCTGCGAAAGGACGAGGAAACTTGATGATGGGGGTGGAATGCCGGGGTGTGGGCAGGATCTTTTTCGGGGCCCGAAGCTGGTCCAGAGTGAAACCCTAAACGGGGCAAAACTAATGATGCCCTCAACGGAAACGCGTAAAAAATGTTTAATCAAATACAAATGCATGACAGCACGGAAAAAGCCAGCGAACAGGATATGCCAGGATGCGAGGATGCGAGGACGCGAGGGTGCAGCCGCGGCATGGAAATCGGGGGTGTCCAAGTTGCGTGCGCGGTGTGAATCAATTTAAAGCGTCAAAAGAGCCTTATAGCATTTAAGGAGATGTCCTGTTGCAGCCCATCCCTGCGCCCTCGCCTAAAAATTGTGTAAAATCATGCCGCTAGAAACTACCCCCGCTGAATTTTAAGGGTGTGATGCAGCAGCCCGTCGTCATTCACTAACATCTGTGTCCAGAATTTACACACAACAACCTAATAAAAAAGGAGCGCATAATAATAAAATGATCTCGGAAACCGATATGTTGCATTTGGCACCTTGGCACGAGGCATTCCTTTGCAGCCAGGCCCGCATAGGGCTTGCAGGACACACATCCCACTAGTCTCGATTTCTGCGGGCCGAAGGCAGCTGCCTGGAGGATCCAGGAACTAAAATACCTTTATAAGAACTCGAAAGGTTATCCTGCTGCTCTGCTAATTTGCACCTTGAGAGGCTGCTCTCGAACAGTTGTGCCGCCACCTTATGCAGGTCCTTTGTCCTCGCCCAAGTGGCCGTATGTTCTATGAGGCTCCTCGAAGGAGTTGACAGATTGATGAGCCTGATTGGGAGATCTGGAGTGGCCAGCTTGGGAGTGCCGGCCACTCGAGAAACCCATTTGATTACCATCATCATTGGCTGGCCCTTAGAAGGGTCTGCACAAGGGGTTATTCGAAATGCAAATTGTAATTATGTAATTTTTAAACTTTAATAGGGAAAGCTTTTTCAAGAGAGCAAAATATTCTACGGGTGTAGAGTGATTTTAGATAAATGAAAATATATTTAGGGATATTCAAAATGCATATTGTAATTATATAATTTTTAAGCTTGAATAAAGAAAGCTTTTTCAAGAGAGCAAAAATATTCTACGGGCGTTAAGAGATTTTAGATAAATGAAAATATATTTAGGGTTATTCAAAATGCATATTGTAATTATGTCATTTTTAAACTTGAATAGGGAAAGCTTTTTCAAGAGAGCAAAAATATTCTAAGGGTATAGAGAGATTTTAGATCAATGAAAATATATTTAAGGCTATTATTTATTATTGTTAGAATACGATCCAAAAGCTTATTAAAACTACATTATATATAGATTAGATTATATATAAACTAATATAAATTTGGGTTAATTCAAAATGCAAATTTCTAATAATATATATTCAGAACTTCACTTACGGAAGCTGAGTTTTATAATATAAATTGATTTATCCTTAAAGCCACATTATAGAAATAAATTACTTAAAGTTTACCAAACAATTTTTAACAATAAATCTCTTAGAAAATTCCTGATAATAAATTGACACTTTATATTGTACTTTTTAAGACATTTTCCTGTTTAAATTTTAAAAGTAACTTGAATACAATCGCAATCTGGTATTTTCAGGAATGTGACTGAATTTATTTATATTATTCATCTTAGTTGCCTTGAAACATATTTACAAATGAATAGATATTGCCAGTCAGTCACGGGAGCTATTTTTATATTATAAATTAATTTACTCCTAAAGCCACATTAAAGGAAATAAATTATTTGAATTTTTAACAATAAATCTCTGAGAAATTTCTTGATAGTAAATTGGTTCTTAATATTTTACTTTTATTTTCCTGTTTAAATTTTAAAAGAATGCAACTGGAATATGGTATTTTCAGCAATATGATATATTAGTCATCTTAGTTTCCTTGAAACATATTTACAAATAAATGTATATTTCCACTAAGAAATAAAACTGAATAATTATGGATTTTATTGAAAAGAGATCTCTATATTTTTTAAATCAAACCACCTCCTTAGAAGTCCTTAAAAGCTCTCGAGTAGCTTTGGCATGCAACCCTGCGGTGTCGCAGGACCTGACCGATGTGTTGGCAGCTGTCAAGGAGCAACCCTGCAGCAAGTGGGCAGCCCGACAGTCGCAGGAAATAACGGTTATCGGGACATATTCTCCGGAAGTCTCTCTCTCTCTCTCTTGTGGCGAGTGACAACCTCCCGGAGAGACGCCTACGCCGTGGCACGAACACGAGGCCCGAGTTCGGAGCAGGGAGCCGGAACGCATCGCATCGGCTGGGGCACAGCGGAGCATCGCACACCTGACATCCAGACATTCTGGACATTCATGTTGTGGCCAGGCTGGCAGTCAGACGTGTGGAGCGCAATTCGCAGAAACCGGAGCTTAGAGTCCGAGAATCCGAGAGTCCTCGAGTCCGAAAACCCGAGTGCAGAGTGGGGTCTCGCCAGGATTCTCCCCAGAGGAGTCCCATCCGCGAACGGTGCACGGCTTACGGTCACGGTATTCGCGTTTAGTGAGTGTGATTTGTCATTAAAAAAACAAGTTGTTAATTCGCTAAGATAAACGGAAGCCACACACACAGCAAGCTCTACTTAAGACCCAGCATGTGCTGTGGCCCCAGGGGGTGGACATGGGTGGGTGGGTTGATGGTGGTGTCCTTTCCAAAAACCCAGAGAGAGAGACAGAGAGAGCGAACTTATTGATTGAGCTTTCTCTCGCTGGGAGCTGCCCCCCAACAGAAATACTGGTACTTTTCTTTGGCGGCGGAAAGCTTCAGCTTGGCTTTGATTTTCCCGCTGCCTGCCTTGGGTGAATTTTTCAGCAATTTTCATTTTCAGTTTTTCTCCCGACTGTTTTAGGGCGGTTCCGCAAGCAGCAGCGACTCCTGCGATTTAACCACACACTCACCTCGAGCGCGTATGAAAATTCGGAAACCGAAAAATAAATATAAAATCAAGCGAAACGCACACAAGAGCCAGCAAAAAAAAAACATGAAAGCGTGCAGATTTTGCGGCAAAATAAATACAGAAAGGCATCGTGGGGATAAATGAAAGTTGTGAAAGTTGGGCAGAGGAGGATTCGGAAAAATATTATGGCAAAAAAAGGCTGAAAAGAGTGTGTTGTTATTGTGTGTCCTCTCCGCTTGAGCGTGTGCGTGCGTATCCCCTTTGTGCTTTGTCGAATGTGTAGGATAAAATTCAATAAAATGCGAGGGATTGCAATTGCCAAAATGGCAAAATTACAACAAAATCGACACGCGCGCACATACACATGGAAATTTGTCAGAAATTTCGTCTGTGTGTGCGCGTAGTTTTGATTTTCTCTGTGGCTTACTCTCCTTTGCCTCTGCTTCTCTGTGTGTGTGTGTGTGTGTGTGGCTCTCCCCGACTCTGTGTGTGTGAATGTCCTTCGCTGCTTACGTACGCAGACTGAGTGACTCGATTGAGGCGGCTGCCTGAATGGCTGGCAGGTCCTGTGCTCCGCTTTTCCTTTGTGAAATGAATGCGTATTCAATGAGCAATGAAATCCGTGACACATTCGCGCCTTCTCTCCGCCTCGCTCTCTGTCTCTCTCTCTCTCTCTCTGTCTGTCTCTCTCTCTCTGGCTGGCTGGAGGTCCTTTTGCATTTTCCATTTAATTTATTTTTTATTACACTGCCCGCCTTTGTTCTTTGTCCGATTTCCGCTTTAAATAAAAGCGACATTAACACCATAACCTCTGACATTTATCCGCCTGTCGCACTCGCAGGACAACTTGCCACATGTGCCTGTATCTGTGTGTGTGTGTGCTCGTGTGTGCAGAGGCATTTTATCCTGCCCTGGAAATTCCTTAGGCCCCGAGTCCTAGCTAAATTCCTGTGTTAATTTCAGCTCGAAAGTCAACCCACTAATTGGCTGGCAAAGTGCTCAAATTCCTTCGGTCTCCGCGTGAGTGAACCGCAATAATATCAATAAATTCCGCAACAATTACAAATATAACTATGCCAGCTGCATCGGTGCCTTGCTCCTCCCCATAGCCGCCTCGCTGTAAACTAAATTAAACTAATCCAAATCGAACCAACTGCAGCCAAACTAAGCCAGAGACCAAACAAAATAGAGAAAAACTTGTTGAAGTGCTTGATTGATGTGTGTGCCCAATTGGCTGCCGAATTGAGCGAGCGAAACGAGAAGGAGTCTCCGCCGCCGCCTGGCAAAAGGTGAGTCAACCGACGACTGTCTGCTTATACCCAGAGGGGGGAAAAGCCAGGGGGGGAAAACTAAGCTGGGAAAATGCCAGGCACTTTGCATTTTTCTGCCACTGCTCTGCAGTTAAATTTCTTTGAGAAATAAAAGCCAAATGAGTGAAGTCGGGGCACTGGATGATCCATTTGCTTTTAAGTTGAGCTATTAAATTATATATATAACTTAAGCCTAACAATAGTTATATATTTATATTTTTAAATAAATGCATATATATTTAGTGTGATATTAAAAATGGCACATGAGTTTCTAGTTAAATAATGATAGATGAACTTCTAGTTTAAATACATATTTTTTTATGGAAATACTCAAGCGGTGCCTTTGATATTGAAGGTTTATTTATATAAATTTATTATTATTACCTAAAATAACTAATAAAGTAACATTTTTAAAGTAACAATTATCAAGGAGATATACTTTATCACTCAAAAAAGAGCAGAAAAAATTAGATGTGTTCTTTGGCTAAAGATATTCTTATAACATAATCTTTAAATATATATAGAAATATATTAAAGGAGTTTTTTAAAGTTTTTAATAATATTTTCATACTGACCTAACATTAAAAATGGTTAAAATAATATAAAATGTATATATATATAAATAAATAATATAAATATAAAATACATTTTGAGATAACAATCTTACAAAGTTTTATCCATATTTAAACCTTTTAAACTGATTGAATACTAATAATGTTACTTGCATATACAATAAAAGAGCTTAAGTAAATGCTATTATTAGGAATCATATTAAAATTACAATCTAAGAAAGTTTTTTTTAAGAAATACAAATAATACTTTAACCAGCACATTTCTCTTTGTGTTTAAATTCCATCGAGGGAAATAAATGATATAAAAACAAAAGGTTAACTAAAACAAATCAAGCCCAAAAACCAATATTAATGAGCTCCGTATGCATGCACTTTCCCAGACCTATTTATTACTTATTCAAAGTGCGAATTAACAGGATTACGAGCACGTTTTTAATGAGATCCATATAGCGAGAAGAAAAATAGGCCCCCATTTCGAGGCCCCTCCACCCACCGAAAGCCAAACAAAACACAAGAATTAATTACTCACTTGCTACGGCCTAAAATGTACCCGAAACTCTCGGGTTGGGGCTTGGGTTGGGGTTGAGGTTGGGGTTGGGGTTGGAGTTGGGGTTCCCCCTGTTCAGTTTTCAATCAGCAATCAGCGGGAATAAAAAGTTGTGAACTTCCCAGCCGCATTCTCATTTTGCCTCGATTCTCCTGCCCGTTACCCCTGCCAAAATATCCATTTGCGGATTAGGCATACAGAGAGCTGCTTCCTTGCCAGCAATTTATCCTTTATAAACAGCCGCCGGACCACACTCACACACACACATACAGATGCGTGGAAAAGGGTTTCCCGGCTGGCGTGCGAGTGTGTGTAACATAATTTGAAGTGCACACTTCCGTTGGCCGAAAAATATTGTTTGCCATTGCCGGAGAAAAAGAAGAAGTCTATTAATAAAAATAAGCAAAAATCAGTGAGCGGCCGAAATTGACCCGGTCCCGGCCGGGACCCAGGAGGAAGAATGGGAAAAGCCAGCGAGCAATTTCCTAGCCAGCAAAGTTCAGCGAATCAAGAGCGCTTTTCTTTCCATCTTTATATTTCCTTTTTTGCCTGCCCCGAGTGCGTTTACTTAAGCAATCAACTCGACCTCAAACACACACACACACACACACACACACACACACACACTGGCCCTGTTCTGTGTATATATTCTCTTCGTTTTTATTATAACAACTAAAGGAGGCCGCAAAGTTTGTGTGCTCACACACACACACACAGTCACAGGGATAGGGAACGGAAAACCCCTTTTTCGCCATCGAAACGAATTTGGAGCAGAAATCGCAGTGCATTTGCGGGCAGGAGCACGGGCACGGGTAAGGGTATATCTGGCTGACATCTTCGCCGCCCTTAGCCAAGTATGTGCGGATATTTGTTTGCAGACAAATAAAACATTTGCTCTCGCTCGGCGAAGTTTGTTTAGTTTTTCAATTCTTTATTTTCCCGGCTTTGGGTTTGCTGTTTGCAAAATGGGGAATCAGAATCCGGCGAAACATTTACACGCGTGCATAACAAAGGACGTGCAAATTCTCACGTCAACACACATAAACCACTCGCAAACACACACTCACACACTCACACAGTCAGGCGTACGCTTACGCACACTCACGCACTGGCGCGGGCAATGTCAACATGTGTAGCATACTTTTTCGGGGCCCTTTCCCAGCAGTATTTGCACCTCTCGCCCTTCGCTGCTGTTGTTCTCCGAGGCTCTGTCTCTTACCTTTTCCACCTGCCCTCCTTATTTTTCTTATTTTCCCTACTCTCCGTTTCCCTGCAACTTCAAAGCCTCAGTTTCCACAGAGAAAAATTAGAGACCAAAGATAACATCATTTGTATCTTTTATTCTCTAATTTAATTTAATATAATCTAATTCATTTATATTTTCGGAATATTAAGTTGCTTAAGCTAGCTTGATTTTCTTTGTCTAAATTATTTTATATTTAAATAGCATCTGACCTTATTTAGTGTTTAGTACGACTCCTTTTTGTTGTTATTTAAGGATACAAATGGTGTCTTAAGTCACTAATATTTTCAGAATATTTTGTTGCTTAAAATGGCTTTGTTTATTGTGTCTAAATTTTATTTATATTTAAAT
The DNA here is from genome assembly GCA_008042775.1 of Drosophila pectinifera. Taxonomy (NCBI): domain Eukaryota; kingdom Metazoa; phylum Arthropoda; class Insecta; order Diptera; family Drosophilidae; genus Drosophila; species Drosophila pectinifera. The sequence goes on from VNKC01002999.1 coordinate 36,740, forward strand.
AACATCTAACCTCATTTAGTGTTTAAATTTCTCTCCCTGTACGACTCTATTTTGTTGTTATTTAAGGATTCAAATGAGTTTTAAGTCACAAATATATTCTGAATATTTTGTTGCTTAAAATGTCTTGCTATTCTGAGTCTAAATTATTTTATATTTAAATATATTATTATATATATATTATATTAGATATATTCTCTCCCTGTAAGACTCCTTTTGTTTGTTATTTTAGGATTCAAATGATGTCTTAAGCCACTAATATTCTCTGAATATTTTGTTGCTTAAAATATATTGCTATTCTGAGTGTAAATTATTTTATATTTATATAGAATCTAACCCCAGTTAGTGTTAAATTTTCTCTCCCTGTACGACTCCTTTTTGTTGTTATTTAGTGCCTTCGTTGTTGGCTTTTATGCTTGCGCCTGATTCTCCATTCTGCTCATCCTTCTTATTTATTTTGCTGGATTTTTTGTTGGTTGGCTGGCTGGCTGGTTGGCCCTTGCGATTTGTATCTGGCTATCTGCGAGATATACTCGCCATCGTGAGTCGTCCTTTGCTGCAGTCATCATCCGCGCTCTCCCGGCTGCCCCCCTTGCGGTTCCTTTATGATGTGCGCATAAAATATTTGTCATACATTCTCCTGACAAAAATCTGCCAGTATTGGATTTGCCTTGGGTTTGAGTTTGGGTTTGGGCTTGGGCCTGGGTATCTGTGGGCCCCTATTAATGTTTGCCAGCTCCTGCAATCCTTTTCGGACGCCGTTTTTCCGGGGCCACGCCCCAGCGTGCATAATCCACGGATTCGGATTCATATAAGCTGGGTATTCGGCCGCTTTTCCATCTGTCGCAGCCCATCCATCCGCGTATCTAGCCAGCTATCCAGCTATCTGTCTTTGTATCTGGTCCTCGCGTGGCATCTCGTCTCGATGTCGCGTTTAACGAACTGTGTCATTTACACTTTTTGACAATAAAGTTGGGCTCCCTACCGCTTCCAGGACCCTCCGCAGGACCCTTTGCCGTGTCAAAGTAAAAATATTTGCCTTCAATTCGCTTGACTGCATGCACGTTCCATCTACAGGCTGCACAGGCTCGGGCTCGTTCTCGGGCTCTCTCTCCCCTTTCAGCCTTCTCTTTCTCTTTCTCTTGGCGATTCTCCATCTCTCCCCCCCTCCCCCTGCCTGTCTCTGTTTCTCTGCGGGATTGGGTCTCTTTTCTCCGCTGTTGACTTTTGGTCGGGGACGCTTTGACGTCGATTACGCAAAGCCAATAATGAAATGACTTTGGGGTTTTGATTGGCAAAACATTGCGGGCTATAAATGCCCCTAGCCCCCAGCCCCTCGCCCCCTACAGTGGGTGAGTGCGTGTGTGTGTGTGTGGGTGTGTGTGCGGGTGTGTTTGCGCTAAAATTCACGCTCTATTAATGGCGCTTTGTGTGGCCCCAAAACATCGACACCGCCGCCCACGCGGTGCGAGTCGCGACCAGAGTCGGCCCTCCATCGGTGGGCTCCATCGGCTGGCCATTGTGATTGTGCAGTGTCAACATTTGCCTTTGATTTGCCATTTTAATTAGCCACCAATCAAGTGCCGACTACAAGGTCCGGCCCTGTGACCTGGAGTGAAATCAAATACGGCTATTTTGAAATTTATACACGATTTGTGGTCGAAAGCTGCGGGGTTTACGCAAGCAGAAATTTGGGCACTGCCTGTTAGCTCATAGAGGGAATTTCTGAACAGCATCAGCAAAAGGATCAGCTATTAAATGGATTTTCTTTGAAATAATTTCTTATATTATAATAGGGTTTTAAGTTTAATTATTTCTAACAGCTTTTAAAAAGCTTTAAGCTAAAAGTATAATAAGATATGTATACTTGGAGCTCTAGAATAAATATAATAAATAAAGAAAAGGTAAATAAAGGAAACCCAATACAAAATTGATCACAAAAATATATAAACTTCAAGCTAAGAATAAGATTTAAGATTTTAAGTTATCACTTATTTTTAAATGGTTTATTTTATTATTCAGCAAACCTCTTTTTAGCATACAAGATTTCTTTATTATTATTATATTATTCTTAATTTATTTAAACCCAATTAAAAATATATGTCCCATATATAAATCGTGATATATTACTTTAAAGTAATCATATTCTCTTAAAGGAAGTTCAATAAAACTTCCGCTTATTTATAATGCTTTTATATAAATAATATTTTAATTACTTTGTTATCTATTTAAAAAATAAGCTTTTGGCTTTGGGAGGACTCTCTTTTCCCAGTGCCACCTATTCCCTTTGACCATAAATACGTGTGCCATGTTTGTTTTTTGAATCCGTTTAAATTGTCCCTTTATTTATGTGTTTTGCACAAGGTGCGTTACCGCTCGCCCACATTTCTGCTACTTTCTTCCTACTTTCTCTTGCCAACTTTCTTATGCACCCTCTCCTGGGCAAAGGAGATTTCGGTTTTGGCCATAAACAGACTTCTTTACAGAGTCTCTGCGATTGTGGGCGCTTAATAAATATATCCCAATCGCTTAAACGCGGCAAACGCGGCCACGCCCCCAGACCCCTGCCGTACTATACCGATTTATATATGTATATATAGACTATGCATGGCATGCTCATTCCTGGCAAGCGATCCGATGCCCTGAATGTTTACATAACGCCGTGGCACAAAAGCTATAAGCCAAAACCAAAGAATGCCTGAATGGTCGCCGTCCGTCTGTGTCTGTCTGTGTGTCTGTGTGTCTGTGTGCCTGTCTGTGTGGGGTTGTGTGTGTGTGTGTGTGAGGCATATTTAGTTACCTATATATGAGCATGATTTGATATCGCATGAATTTTATATAAAAATAAATATAAATATAAACATAAATTGCAATTGGCTTCCACACAAAAGTCGAGCGATTGGCGGGCTCAGCACTTCTTCACTTAACTCCACTCCGCGATTTTTATAAGGGGTACTGCGGGTATATCAGACTGTTGGTAAAATATATATATAAAGTATATCATATATATATGGTACATATAATATATAAAGTATATAATATATATAAATTTATACTTATATATTTATAGTCAAGTAAATCCGTTTGAGCGTACTTTTATTAGTCAAAATGATTCAAAGAATAACTTTAATATTACAGAAAGTTATCTTCTTATTAATTATACATGATTTTGTCATTAAAAAATATAAATTAGGTATAAAACATGGTGTTTTTTTAGTAATATACCTATCAATATTGAAGTTGAAGACCTTCTTTATTGAAGATTATAGAAAGAGTTCTTTTTTAAGAAGCAAAAAAACAGCTTTCAAGTTAATTTTTGTTTAGCTTACATTTCTTCTCTTATATTTATTAGCTCAATACCGGGTAACCCATAGTCGAGGTCTCAAAAACCCGATTCAATATCCTTTCCCTCCAGTATTTGTCTGGATTTTATAAATAACATTTATTTGGCTCATTTGGCTGTTTATGGGAAGCCATCTCCGAGCTCCTGGGCCAGTCGCTTATCGTAATTACAATCTCATGTAAGCGATTCGCGCGATGCTGTTGCACAACTCTGAGCTGAGGTCATAAAGTTGGACTACTTTTGGCCAGCTATATAGATATATGGATACTATATGTACAAAGATGGTGGAAACGAGGACCCCACAATGCAGCAGGCAACTAAATTAGGCGGCATTTGAATGCGGCTCTCTCTGGGTTCTGGGTTCTCGGCCCGAAAGTTGCTCCGCTTCTACAATTCTTTTTTTTTTGCCTTTTCGGGGTTAGTTGTTGGTCAAACGCTTGGGGAATAATAAATACAGTAGGTATGTGTGTGTGTGTGTGTGTGTTGGCCAGAAAAGAATATGCATGTTGTCCCAGCCATTTCATAGTTCATTTGGGCACAGCCTCCCAGTTCGCATAGGTCAGTCAAGCGTGTTCTTTCTGTTTTTTTTTGGTATTTCAGACTGGAGATTGGGCCTCGTGCTCTTGTCGATGAAGTGTGACGTTTATTAAACTCAATTTAAAAGAATGGCGGCTCATTTATTTTATTACTGGTCCTGTCAAGTGCGGCTAAAGTTACAAGAGAAAAGGCAAATGTGGATAGTGGCACATTTCCCGGGCCCCGAAATTAGTGGAGAAGCAACCCAACCCGTGGCCCGGAGTCCATGTGTGTGCCAGTGTGGGCCCGGGTATTTGTGTGCTTGTTCGGGGCATAACAACCATTTGTTATTGATATTGACAGCTGCAAATAAATGAGCAATTTGCCGGGGGCCATTTTCCTTGCCTGTCTCGGCCGGGGCTGCCCGACTCTGTCTGTGCTAAATTTAGCATTCTTCAAGCTCAAATTTTATGCCCACTGCGAGTGGAGTGCGCGGGGTATTTTGTATTTGCGAGGAAAGGTGCCCATAAACAGTAAATATTTTGCTACCAAAATTTATAGCCACGATTGTTCTTCGGGGGCCTTCAGGAGAGTGTAATAAATTGTACAGAAAAATAGCGTTTGCATCAACAATTCAGCTTTGATACTTTTCATTAAACGAAAATATACAAATAAATATAAATAAAATATAAATATAAATAAATATCAGTGTTGTGTGTCATAGTGAAACTCATTAGTTTATATTTATTATTTAAAATAATGCTTATTAATTGCTAGAATTCAAATTAGAAGGAATCATATTTCAATTGCGAGCTACAGAATAATTAATTATGTTGATTTGAATGATTTTAAACATTATGGCATTGCTAAGGCTCATACTATTGAATATAAAATCATTAAAAACACTTATTATAATAAAGCCAGTTCTAGCATCTCTTACTCAATAAACAGTTTGTCTTTATTATTATACTTCTTAAAACTCTGCTAAACCCTAAGATATTTTGCCTGCTATGAGATTCTAGCTTCTTCTCGCCAATATCTACATTTAACTTGCTTATTAAAGATACTTATTTCCAATGAGGATCTCACAGACCTGTTATTTTGAAGATGATTTGGAGCAAACGCTTGTACAAAGCTGGCTGAACTGGTTATCCTTTCGAATTACCAATTCCTCAGTGAGCAGTCAACACTTTTTGTGGCTGGCCCTGTTTTTTCCTCGCCTCGAATTGTCAAAAGGTCCTGTGAGGGGAAAAACCCGGTAGAGGGACCTGACGCTCTCAGTTTTTGCCTTTTTTTCCGCCGAGGTTCGAGGAGACACAACACTTTTTCAGGCTTAAGCTCGTTGCGCTGCAAAGTATGCAACACTTTTTGCACTTCGCCAGTCGCGCATTTTGATAGATGAGTCCTGGCGGCCATTATGCAACACATGCACATGTACCCTCGCTTATCTGTCCCAGTGTAGGTCTGTCTGTGTTGGTGCGGTTCTCTTGGCATAACTCACATTGCTCACAGCTTACTTATTTACCCAAAAATGTAAAAAATGGTGCAATAACAACAGGCGGGGCAGGCCAGCAAAACAAGCAGCAACCAACAATTGCAACAACAAATGGCAAAAAATGCCGAAAATAACAGTGGCAACAACAATAACAAGTGTGTCAGTGACAACAGCCAGCGTGTGTAACAATATCTCAAACAGTGCCACACATAAGTCTGTCTACCAGCTGCTATAATGTGTTTCCTGTTTGTGCTCAACGCTCACACACCACCGGATATGAGGCGTCCATCGGAAATGTGTTTCAATGGCTGTTCCCTGGCCCCCATATCCCCTTCCTTACCTTTCCTCCAGCTCTGTTCTGCATTCTCTTTTTTTTCGGTGCAAGTATATTTTTGTTTCTTTTAGGAAAGGTTGCAACACTGGCCACACACACAAACACACACGTACGCAAAGGTCCTTGACTCGCACGGGTTGCGGGTCGTTTTAGTCGGTGTCCTCTTATCTTTGCGGGCGACCAAGAAATATATGACCAGGCACTCTCGGTGGGCATTAGAAAAAACGCACGGCACTGGGAGAAAAACTGTGTAACAGCATAAGGTTTATATTATATTTTTTAAGCAAAAAAAATAATGTAAGGCTTACTTTTGAGCGAAGAAACTGGGATTCTGCTATGATTTTTGAGATGATTTACGTCTCATAAATGCTTCAAAATTATCTTAATGAAATAGTATTAATTTTTTTCTCAGTGTATATCAGCTGGGTAAAAAACAGATGAAAAGGTAGAGACTTTAGCTGAAGGCGGAGCCAGCGAAGCGGCGTCAACTATCCAGTGTTTATGCTGCTCCGCTTTTTTTTGCCCCCTTTAATTTCTGCAGCTAGCATATTGCCAGCATCCTGCTTCCTGCAGGCGAGCCCCCTCCTGCCCCCGTCTCACCCTCACCCTGTGCATCCTGGCGTTGTCATTGGCAGACCCCCTACGGCTGCACCCCCGTTGCTGCCTCCACTAGCCAGCAAAATTGAAAAATACGCGCGATAAAATGCTTGACATGCCACGTAATGCGTTGCAAATATATTGCCAAAGTTTTTTTTTGTTGTTTGTTATTTGTTGTTGTGACTGCAGCGGGCAGAAAAAGCGAGAGAGGTGCAGGGGCAGGGGTCCGGGCCAGAAGTTTTTAACTCGGCCCCGTTATTATTCATTATTGAACTGCCAGTTTGTCCTGACACACGCCAAACGCCATGAGAATGCGACCAAATGGCCAACTGGCCAACTGACCAACCGGCCAACTGGCAAAAACCAAAGCCGGACTGCAACTCAACTCAACTGAACTGAAAACGCGATTGCCACTGAGCGTCCATTCCCCCGCATTGCATTGATTTTTTAGTGGGTTTAATTTTGAAAGCGCAAGGCTAAAACTAATTTCGAATTATATTGGCATTGAACGCTGGCTGGGCTGGATCGGAATTGGGTTGCGAGAGAGCGGGCGGGGGCCATTAAGTGGCCACAAAACTTTGTCCGGTGACATCCAATTTTTGGCCTTAATGGCAGCGAAACTAACAAGGCAGTTAATAATGCAGCCAACGGGAAGTGAAACAGCGCACAGAAGTGGATTACTAAGTGGGCATTTATTACACTAAGTAGCAGGAAGTAAGTACTCATAATATCAATAATAATTTAATCGAAAGTATAGTACAATTTGGCAGAGTAAATCTGAGACAATTAATAGGGAAAAAGTTACTTTAAATTATATGAGCAGACATGGACAATAAAAAGGTCTGTAAACCTCTAGTTTTAGCTATATTTTATACTATACATTAAGCAGTAGGGAGTACTCATAATATCAATAATAATTTAATCAAAAGTTTAGTACAATTTGGCAGAGAAAATCTGAGACAATTAATAGGGAAAAAGTTACTTAAAAATATATGAGCAGACATGGGCAATAAAAAGGTCTGTAAACCTCTAGCCTCAGCTATATTTTTTCTCTTGTGGAGTACAGTAAGAAGCTTTTCCTGCCAAGTGTCCTTGACTGATTTAGAGATCTTATCGAGCCCCGCCAGCCTGGCCCCATATGCTGCTTCTCCTGCTGCAACGTCTCGCAGCAAAGGCCCATAAATATGCGACTGCCACTGGGGCAAGCATCGCATTTCTTCTTGCCCACTTTGAGCCTTCTCCGAATCCTTCTTGGGTCCGCAGCCTCAGTGTGTGTGTGTGTGTCCTTTGGGCTCTCGCTTTTCGCTCGCCTTTATCGCCTTTTGGCGCTGTACTGCCTTTGACGTCACCTTAATTAATGGGTTAATGCGACGTCGACGGCGACAGCGTTTGGTAATTAAGCGACTTTGTCGCTGGCCCCTTTCTGTGCCAAATGAATTATGTGTCGCTGCTCCCAATTCCCAGCACTCGGTGGTCCGCAGAACTAAAACATTAATTTGGCATTGATTTAATATTTTATTTTAATTAAAGTTTCGCACATTGCACGAGCGGCAGACAAAACGTGACTCTGGCGGCATTATCATGCTAAAACGTCATAAATTAATTGTACTGCAATTTGCCAGTGTGTCCATAGACGCCAGTCTCCCCTCATTTCAGAAACACTGAAAATAATTTCACTTCACTCTTGGGTACACAAATATTTAAATAGGCTAGACTTGGCCGAGAATATATATTTAAAAAAATGTGGATCAAAACTCTTTATTAGTTAGCATAGGAATCATTAAATATATTTTTAAATTAAATAAAAATAGAAATAAAAGCAATTAAGGTGATTTTTAACATTTCAAACATATTATACATTTTATTTAAGGACTAACATGTTTAAAATTTATATAAATAATTGTTCTAAGACCCATTTATGAATATTCCTACATTTCTCAAACATCGATGCGATTTTTCCTTATAATTTAATCACAGAAAATTGCACATTCTATTCGTTAATTTACATCTCATGGATTTTACTCTCTTTTTCTCTCTGTATATAAGGCAATAAGTTTAGCATGGGGCCAGCGCTGCGTATACGTAATATTCTAGCGCCTTGATGACAAGCCGCGATAGGAAAGGAAAAAGGAGGAAACGGAGGGGCGTCTGGTACGCAGGACAATGGGTACTGCTGCATTCGCCTCTTCATTTACGTAATGTAAGCAATTTGTGAAAATTGCTGGCAATTTCGCAGATTAAACTGGACCCAAAGTGCAATTGGGCGCAAATTTGCAACCTCTGTTTGAGCCGGGCAAACTTTTGCGGCTCTTCAAAAAAGGAGTTGATTAAGATAATGAAGCTGCAGCTTAGGGGTCCCTCCCGATCCCGGGATCCACGAATCCTCCTCCTAGATTTCGAGCCAAGGTTCAAGAGTGCGGCTGAGTTGACTGCAGTGGCAGCCACTCCATCACTTGCAAATTAAAATTAAGATGAGTTATGGGCCCCAGGCAAGGAGCCTCGGCTCCCAAGGCATCGATGAGAAATTCAAGCTTAATGCCAGCTCCATAAATCAGTATCCGTCGCCTCGGTTCCGATGATCAATGACTGGCGATTGAGGGAGATTGACGAGAGGCGGGACCGGCATAAGGATAAGGACAAGGACGAGGTCTGTGCACCCTTCCATTTAAGTGGGGCAACAAAGTGTCGAGCCAACAACGGCTTCATCATGGAGTGTGTGTTCCGGTTCGAAAGAGGGTCTTGGGTTGGTCCTGGCGGAGGAGTGCAGCGGTGTCAGGGTCTGGCATTTATGGCATGGCAAAAATATTACAAATAATGTGCAAAAGTGATAAACCAACAGTCAACTTTCCGACTCCAAGATGACTTACACTTTGATTATTTTAAGCATTAAATTAAAATCGATTACAATTGGACAAGTCATGACTATTAATTGGTAATTTTAGTTAGGAAAACTTTATTAAAAAGGAATACAAACTATTCTAATGGAAGCTATGTTCGCAGGTATATTTTTCATTAATTAAAGTGGACACTGTCGAAGAATAAGGAAAATATATTTATTTATTATATTATATATAATATATATATATATATATATTATTATATTATTTATATCTAATTTCCTTCTTTAAGGATTCTTTTCTATCTTAGCTGGGGGAGTCTTATAACTATTTATGACTGTATTTTTTTTTTCAAGCTAAATATATATATTTCAGTGAATATTGGTAATTTTAAATAAGAAAACTCTATTAAAAAGGAAATCAAACTATTCTAATGGAAGCTATGTTTGCAGATATAATATTCATTAATAAAAGTGGAAACTGTCGAAGTATAAAGGAAATTATTATTATGTATATCTTATTTCCTTCTTTAAGGATTCTTTCTCATCTTAACTAGGGGAATCTTATAACTATGACTGTATTATTTTGTCAAGCTAAATAAATATTTTAAAATTTAAAGGAAGCTCAATGAAACTGATTTTTGTAATATACATTTAATGGAAAGGCTTAACCGTTTAATAATTGAACAATTATTAATTAAATCGCTTACGTAAAAGTGATTAAATTGTACTCTCTTCAACCAAGAGGTATTTTTTATTTAAAAACACTGTGATACGTAAATCCCTTTTGTTATTCTCCACCAATTTAAACAATGCCCCATAAATCAGCGAGCGTGTTCTCGTTTTCAGCAGCAGTTCAATCCAATTTGAATTGGAGAGTGCACCGCGAAGGGGATCACCGGGCAATCCCCCGTTAAGGCTTTAAGTGCGAACATTGATTGGTAAGACACTAATCCGTTTTTGGCAAGTGCCCCGGGTCCCCGACTTGGCAGCGTCCGAATGCAAAAAGTGCAATAAAAGCGGGCAGTTTTAAGCGCCCCCTTATTTCTCCTACCCCCTTGGCTTCTTAAATGGGGCCGCCCATTTGAGCCAGCATTGCACACTATTAGTTGCAGCTGCCAGAAGTGATGAATGTGTGAAATGTAAACTTTGTTACCGAGGAATAACAGCGCCAAAAGCCCAGCGCCAAAATGGATGGAGCCAGTTCTGGCGGAGATTGGGGGCGGTGGGCGGTGGCGGCAAAAACAAAAACATAAAGAAAGAAAGTAAAAAAAAAAAGAAGAAAATTGTTGGATGTGAATCGAAACCAAAGCGACAGACGCCTGTCGAAAATTGCAATTCTCCTTTCTTCGGCGGGTTCTTTCATTCGAATTTCCCTTTTTTTCTGCGCTCCAGCCATCCTTTTTTTCCAGCTTTTTTTGTTCTTCTGCGGCCGCAGTAACGAAAATCCAATTAAAGCCCCTGTCGCTGCGTGGGCGTGGCCGGGAACTGGGCGAGGGGCGGGGGGTTGGGAGCGGGATCAGGAGCCAGGACTCAGGACTCAGGACTCAACCCTGATTGAATGTCAGACGCGATGCGCGATGTATGTGTAATAAAGCGGAGATTGTTTAGCTTACCCGAGCGGAAAGATGGAAAAGTCTTGCAGCTGGAATATCCTTTTGTAAAAATCCTTCATATATTGCATATTCCTTCGCACTCGTCCTGTGCTGGTTCCTAGAAAAGCTGCACATATAAGGATAATTGTATGAAACTCAGACTGAGCAGAGATATAGCCATAATTAGGGTATCAAATATTATTAAAGATTGATTGTTTATGGGATTAAAGGTAGACATTGCTTCCTTAATTAAAATTATAATAATTTTGCTGGGAAAAGCAAGCAATAATATTCATTCTATTATATATTATATATATTTCTAAAAGAACTATAAATTAATTGACAATTTATTTCAAAATATACTCTTATGTAAAAAGAGATAAAGCACTAATTAAGGGATCAAATATAATTAAAGATAAATTATTAAAGGGCTGAAAAGTAGGCATTGCTTCTATAATTAAAATTTAAATAATTATGCTAGAAAAAGTAAGCTATATTATCGAGATTCCTAAAAGACAAATAAATTAATTGAGAATTAATTTCAAAATATATTTTTATGTAAACTAAATCCCCTTCCTTTTTTGGCTGCACTAAATCTATCCAAGTTCCGCTCAGAGCAGAGATAAAGTAATAATTAAGGGATCAAATATTATTAAATATTTATTATTTAAGGGCTTAAAAGTTGACATTGCTTCATTTATTAAAATTTAAATATTTGTGCTGGTAAAAGTAAACAATAATATGGATTAAATTATATATAATATATATTTCTAAAAAAAACATAAATTAATTGAGAATTTATTTCAAAATATACTCTTATGTAAACTAAATCTCCCTCCTTTTTGGCTGCACTAAATCCATCCAAGTTCCGCCCAGAACCCGCGTGCAGGTCGAGTTAGTTGCTTTAATATGTTCGCGACTCATTAACTTTTTCATTAAAAATTAATTAAAGTCGCCAGTTAATTAGGTCTAAGCGTATTTATCATTTCCCGCTCGAGTTCCACATTCCGCGGCCTGACAGCCCGACAGGCTTCGAAAACGAACCGAAAACTTTTGCCTCGCCTCGCCTCGCCGGGAAGCCCCCGATTTCCCCCTTCCCGCCTGTTGTAAAGTGTCATTAGTCTGGCATAAATTAGTTTGCCAAAGCAAGAGGGGGGAAGTGGTGAGGAGCGGGGCCGGGAGTGGGTAAGCTGAACATTTTTGTGGCCTCACTTTGAGCCCTTTGGCATGTGATTATTGATGAACGATCCGGGTTCCGGGCTTGGAGATGAATCTTAAAGTGGCTGGGCTGCAGCACAAAGCCGGCGTATAGTGGGCTTTGAAGTCCGGGCCAACAATGGCCAAGTCAAGTTGGTAAGACGCTTATGCGGCAACAAAAGCTGGGCTAATATTGTAATAATAAACAATGGGCCAAGTGGCTTAATCGCAGCTGCTGATTATGTTGCCAGGGCCAAGTGGTAGTCAAGCAGGAGGATAGTGGTTCATATTAGCCAGGCTGGGGGACACTGCACTTCTCCCCCAGCCAGGTGAGCCATTGTCCTCCATCTCGGATCCTGGTGACATGGATTCCCCTGCCCTCCGTATCACTCAAGCTTGCTGCTCTTAATGGGGCGCTGAGCCGGGGCTTAAACGCTCATTAGACGGGCTGGCATTAAATTAATTGGAAGCTGCAAAACTATGCACAAAACACAGCAGCCATCCAGCTAGCTGGCTGCAAAAAGCTGATGGCTGAAAGGGGAGCCGGCTCCCTCTGTGAAAGGCGAAAACTTTACAAAAGGCCAAAAGTTTGATGGCAACTTTTGTAGAGCCAAAGCACTCGGCTTGCATTCATTGCTAATTTGGCTTTAATTGCATAAATGTTGCGCTTTTTGTGCCCGAAAAAAGTGCCAGGGCGCAGGGCGATGCGAGGCGACTGAGGGCTGCCCATAAATTCTGTTTGCATAAAATAAACGAAAAATGCAAAATAGAGGGGGAGATCAGACAGGATACGACTATGATATACCCAGTATTAAATTGTAATAATGTATATAATATAATAATATATACCTATTAAAATAAGGTTTGTACCTAAGGGTTCTCTAATTTAGATATAATCTAAATTTATTCTTTACTTTAGTATACATTTTAGAGGGCTACGAAAGTCGTTAAAGATTTAATATATACTGAAACGATTTAAATAATATTTGGTATTTAATTAGACACAATATATTATAAATAAAGGGATGTACATTAATATAGTAAATATATATAATCATTTATGTATTACCATTGCCAAAATTGACTCTTTTTTAAGGGATTTTTAATATAGTTAAGACTTAATATTCACTGAAACGATTTAAATAATGTTTGGTATTTAATTAGATACAATATATTATAACCAAAGGAATGTACAATAAAATAATAAATATATATAATAATTTATGTATTACCATGGCCAAAATGGATTCTATTTAAAGGGATTTTTAATATGTATACATAGATATAACTTTTCCCAACTCTCTTGAGCAGATCAAGCTATTTTCCTACTACTTCCTCCTGCCACACATAAACCCACAAGGATCCTTATACGATGACAACTATGTCCCTCTCCTTGTCAGTTTAATTTCCACAAAGACCATATACCTTTGTGCCCTAATGATCACCCTATATAGAAAGTAGGCAAGCACTTCCCCCCTCTTTTTTGCGTATCTCTGGCAGGCAGAGAAATTTTTGCGAAATTGTTTAGTGAGTGCACTTGAAATTGAAATTGTTGTTGAGGCGAGGTGGGCAGTGGGCGGTTTGGGGGGCCCCAGAGTGGTCAGCAAGATATCTGCCAACTAACAAGTTCGCCTTCGTCCTTATCAGAGGGCTCTCTGGCTCTCTGATGGGCACCTGAATGGCCAAATGGCCGCATGTCCGAATGTCCGAATGTCCGAACTGACTGACAAACTGACTGATTGACGGACTGGGCTGAAGCATTGCACAAATATTTGAAAAAGCGCAAAAATTTGCTACTTAAATAAGGGGGAAGAGCAAAGTTTCGGGACGTCAGGCAGTGGCAGAGATCTGAAAACTAAATTTAATGAATGCTGCTGGCAAACAGAAATTTCCCTTGGTGCCGCCCTTCATATATTTTCTGAATTGCAAACTTCACAAAGCCAAAAGCCCTTTTCAGACAAATATTATATTCATATGTGCAAGACTTTTTATTTTCGCCCCCGAAAACCCACTCCACTATTTCTGTCTGTGAGCCTGCCTGCCTTTTTGGGTAAAACAATAAAAACTTTTGCTGCTGCATTAGGCTGCATTTTAGCCGAGCTCATGTGGGGGCTCTGGGAATATATATATTCTGCAGGGAGAACCAGGAACCAGGAGTCGGGCTGAAAAACTTATTGACAAAACTGTCATTAGCTTGTCCAACTCGGAAAGTTCCAACGAAACGGGATTTAAAGTTAAGCGACCAAACGCAAAAGTGTATTCAAATATGCAGCCGGCGGCTGGGGGAAACAACAATAAAAACGACTCCGAAACAGGTGTACATGAAACGACATCATTGTCTCTCTGGCCCCGCCCACTTCTGAGCCCCCTTAAGCCCACCTCGTAGCTGCGTTTTTGGCTCACGAAAAATGTTTGCCCAGGCTAAGGGACAAGGCACGGGGGGCGCCTGTGCGGGGAGAGAGCAAAATTTATAATGCGATAAAACTTTAATAAAGGCAGCAAGTACAGCCCAGCAGCCCAGCAGCCCAGCATCCCGGCATGGCTCATCCTGCCCCTGCCCCTGCCCCTCCCCCACACCTTCTTCTTCTTTTTCGGGTGTATGTGTGTGTGGGCGTGGCATAAAGTAGTTATGAATACAACAACAGTTAGACAGCTGGCAAAAGGAGCCAGGCACGAACGCACTCAAAATTGTATGTAATTGTGCAAGAGTGTAGTCGGTGGGCGGAGGGCGGAGGGCGGAGGACGTAGGCGGAGTGCAAGATGTGCACTGGCAAAAATAAGATGTAACCAAATTTGGCAGATGACTGTATAATTTCAGTGCTTATTAGCTTCTCATTACTGTCAGAAATGTGTGTGTTTTTAATGATTTTTAAATGGATTAAAAAAGTGTCTACAAGTATTCTCTGAAATATTATATATAACAATTTATTTGTAAATAATATTTTTTACTTGGAAAGTGCAATATTTTGGAACCATTTAAATTTATTTTAAGTCCAAACTGATAAATGGAAGTGATATTTTAATTGTTTTTTCATAAATGGATTTAAAACCAATGAAAAATGTGTCTATAAGTATGCTCTGGAAAGTATGCTCTAAAATTTAATATAAGAATTTATTTGAAATTTTAATTTTTACTCGAATAGTAATATTTTGAAACCAATTTTATTTATTTCAAATCCAAACAGACAAATCAAATCAAAACAGACAAGCTTATTAGAAAAGAGTCTTAAAGTATGCTCCGAAATATTTTATTTAACAATTTGTTTGTAAATTTTATTTTTTACTTGGAAAGTGTAATATGTTGGAACCAATTTCATTTATTTCAAACCGAAACTGCTACGTGAGGTTTCTTTATATTTATTTATTAATTTTCTCATAGAAATTGTATTTTAATTTATTTAATTAATATTTTAGGCTGAATTCCATTACTTGATTGATCCTATATCCTTTTTCCACGGTGCAATCAACATTTGCGTAGCTCAACGGGATTGTGTGTGCAGAAAGAAGACGCGGTTAACTAGAAGTAGCAAAAGTAGTTATAGAAATGACAGACAGCTGCAGACTGATAGGCGGCGGGCGGAGTCCTGGCAATACAGGGGGGCCAAGAGGGGCCGAGGTGGGCCGAAGGTGGCTGCTGCCCGAGAATCCTTGCGGTGGCCCGGCCCAGGAGGTGTGTGCTAACGAGCAGACGAAGACGACGACGACGATGCCACTTGACTGACAACCTGGGAGCGACTCTGACAGCGCTCGGCTAGAAGATGCAGAGAGAGATGGAAGCAGGTACAGTACAGTACGTGCTCCTTAAAGGTGACAGCTTGATGGAATTAATTTAGATGCACAAAAGGAGCCATAATATTGCCTACTAAAAAATATCTAACAAATATTGTATGGCTAATTTTGAGACTTAGTTAAAAATTATGTAAAATACTCAAAGAATTCTTTGTTCTATTTATTTAAAGTACAACTTAGTTGACATCCACTGTACATCTGTTTGCAAGGATGGAGAAAGCAGCGCCACGCACGAGAATTGTTTTGAAATGCTAGGTGAGGATTAGAGAAATGTCGCACAGAAATTGCATAGAAAGGAAAGTTTGCAACTAATGTCCCACCGAGATATGAGTGAAGTAAAAAGTCCGAGGGGGCGACAATTTATGGAGATGCATCTGCTAAGTGAATGCAACAAAATCCACTCAGGGCAGGCTCTTATCTCTTCTCTATTTTCTATTTATTTGTTTTTATTTTTGCAAAAGAGAAATGCTGGGCACTGGCAAAACTAAATCAATTCAAGACGAGTCCGGGTCTTTTTATCTTAGTAAATGAGAAAATATTTCATTTTTGCCAGGTTCTTGCAAGAGAAAATCGAGCCCTTAGCTTAGTTTTAATTTTTGTTTAAAATTTGCATCTCCAGCTTTGACTAATTTTTAAATACTAATTTAAAGTCTTATAAAATATATGTAATATCTGAATGTTAGAGTCTAAGAACCTTTTCACAGAAGGACATTCCGAAATTCGTTGTAATGAAACCAAATTCTTTCCAAGGAAGCCTTTCCTAGTATGCCAGATTATAAAAAAGAAATAGGAACGAACCACTTTTAACTCGGTTCAATTTTGAGCCTCTAACACACTAGGGATTATATCTCAGAGAACTTACTTTGATTGCGTGAATAAATTTATTTAGAATGCTAATTTTTCAAATGAAAATCGAGACCAAAAATATAAAGGCCGGAATTTCATTTGATTTTATAATTCCCCTTCAGTGTCGAGACATCTTAATGAGACAATTACCCACTGATTATATCTTGATCGCCCCATAACTACATCAACTGCAGTCGAGCCTGCTTCCGGCCAGTTATCCTTTATCCTGGCGTTAGCCCTCGTCCGTGACCGTGTGACACTTTCAATTTAAATGGCCATTTAAGTGTTAAATAAAATGGCAGAGCCACAGAGCCGCTGCCACCGCTTTTAATTTCGTGTTAAATTGTATAGGCAATTACCCAATGCAAATGCAATAAACACGGTAAATTTATTTTCATTTTCATCCACGGCTCCCGGTAAAATTGCAAGCCCAAAGGCGCCGCCGGGTGTCCTGCCAAAGCTTTTTACAAAATGAAAATCGCAAAAGCCAAGGGATGTGGGGCGAGAAGGGAGAGGCAGCTGCTGAGTCCTGAGTGCATTCCGCAGGACACTGCACTGCACTCTCCAAGTGTTTGCCATCAAATTAATTGGCACTGAAATTAGCACGAGGCATCCGGTCGCAGCTGATTTAGCTGGCTGCTGCCGCGTGTCCTTCCTGGCTGCCGCTGGCTCCTGGCTTACTCCCGTGTCCCTTGTCCCGTGTCCTTGCCCGTGGCAGAAGCACTCTGGCTCGGTCTGCTCCATTTTCCCATTCGCACTAAGTACACGGATTTTGCATTAATGCAGCACTCACATGAATCATTCATTGATTTAATTACAATGATTGCCACCAGGACCAGGGAGCGGCAAGGTGCCAAGTGGCAAGGATGCTAGGTGGCTAGGTGGCTAGGTGGCTTGGTGGCGACTCTCTCAAGTGGCACCCGAGGTGGGACAGTTTAATTAAAAGTGCTAATGCAAAATAAATAAGCACCGCAGCGCCGACAGGAGAAATCAATTTGCGCTAATAAGCAAAGCATTGATGAATAGAGTCGGAAATTGCAGGAAAACGAGACTGCCGGTTGCGATGGAAGGATGTTAGCAGGATAGGCAAATTAATGCTGCTACAGGAAGGCACCGGGGCGAAGGCGAGTCCTCCCCTTGTCACAGCTGCTGAGAGCTGTCTTTGACAGCAACCATTCCGTTGCCTCGAAGGACATTTTACACACACCCACACACACACTTGGCAACACATTTTCCAGCTGCTCAATGGCATTTTCCGACTGTCCCTTGGCACCTTTGATGGTCAAATCCGTAAGCAAGTCCCTGGCCACATACAATGCATACAATAATATTTTTTTGCAATTTCGTCCTTTGTGCTCCTCCTCCTCCTTTGCCTAATAGCATTACTCCTGGCCGCATGTTGCAAAAGGGTTAAGCTATCGCTTTCGTGTTAGTTGCCTCGTCCTTTGGCCCTCTCCCTTCTGTCTTCGTTGCGCTTTCATGCCACTTTGATTTCGCTTTGTGCCCCTGCCACGGACGTTTAATAGTTGAAAGGTAAATTGCACGGCATTTTCCTGCTTTCTTTCCCCTTTCCCCTTTCCCTCCTGGGCTGGGCTTTCCTTGGGCTTCTGTGAAATCGGGAAAAACACTTCCGGTGCCATGTCTTGCCCTCGTTGCTGCTCTACGGAAATCATTTGATTTTGCCCCGTTTCGTGTTGGCCAAGGCGATCAAAGTATTTTGCATGGCCTGCGAGCCAAATTGGACTAAGAAGAGGGACTAGTTTTCTATATCGAGCAGACAAAGTCGTTATGACAAATTGGTGAAGTATCGGATGTTATAAGATATCTAAAATATACTCTCAAAATATATGTAAATGGATTTTAAAATGCATTTGTAATGCTTCAATTTTGAAGACAAGAAATGTCTTAGATAATTAAGGGTTTATACCAACTGAATTTCTATTTATTAGAAAAAGGTTACCTCTCCGAAATATTGATACTTATATTTATAATTGAATTATCCGTATAAATATCAATATTTTATAGAAAAAGAGCTTTTCTGAAGCCATCTTCAGCTGCCAGCATTTAGTTCAGTCTTTGCTAGCTGGTTTTTTTAAAGGACATCCAATAGCTTTCCCCATCTGTCCCCCGATAATGCTCTTATCATTGAGCTGTCTTTTTTTGGGGGCCAAGTGCTTGTTGTGTGACCCCTCCCTTTAAAAATCGAACGCATATATATTGCATTGACAGTCGCCATTGCTGTTCGAATTGGCAGCGGGCAAATTATGGACGTATAATTCAAATTAATAGCAGCTTATGGCGCTCGAACGGTTTTAACGGCCAAAAAGTCAGTCGACCAGCAAAAGCCAGTGCTGCCAAGTGCCAATTGCAAGTGCCGTCGATACGAGGCACGCCCACTGGCCCTCTGCCCCCAGCAGATCCCCCTGAGCTCCACAGATGCCCACGCCCCTGGGCGACCATGTCAAAGACCGCACGCTGAGCAAACACAGAAAAAAAGGCGATTGGAAAATCGAAAAGGAATGCGGTTCCCATTCGTGAAATGTTTGATTTAAAAACCAAAATTATGGCATCTGCTTGCCAGAGGAATTCAGAAATCGATTAAACCGGAGCTGGCTGAATTGAGTGACATAATTCTTGAATAAATGGTATTTTGGGGATTTAAATAAATAAAAATAGTAAATATATAAAACTAAAAAACTCCTGGCCTTAATTAATGAACGATCTGTTTATTTATTGGCTGGAAAACATCATCCCATCGAACCCCTTTTTCTCTCACGCTCTGCTGGGGGATTTTCGATGTGCGGCACACATGGCGTATGCGTAATCCGCGCTTAGCCCATCAGGCCGCGTACAAAAGTCAGTCGTAAAACGGCCATCGGCTTAAACTGTTGCGGCCATAAAGGTTAACTGCAAGCGAGCTGAAAAAGCAGCGAATCAACTGCTTAAAATTTAACGAAACAATGAGCTAAACTGTCAGAAAGGACGCAGGACGAGCTAGGACGAGGAAAGGAGATGAATGCATTCCAATGCCGCACGCAAGTGACGGCCATGAAAGCGTAAAAATGTAAAATTAACACGCAGCTTCTGGTTTTAGTTTTGTGGCAGCCCCAGCAGCAACAAAGGAGGGGCCTCGGGGTGGGCGGCAGAGGCGCTGGCAAAAGGGGAGTGGCCGTGCTGGACAACCGCAGCCATAAAAACCACACAAAAGCAAGAATGAAGTTGTTGCCGCTGCCGCTGTTGGCCACAAAAAGCGCTTGAAAAATATGTTAACCACAGTTAAAACAGCGCCAGGTCAACCGTGCTTGCCCACACACTCACACACACACCCCTGCACACACACACACACACACACTCTGGCACTGCCAAACAAAGGCGAGTGTTAGGGCATTGGAGAGGANCCCCCCCCCCCCCCCAAATGAGCAGCAACCTGAAGCTGACCTCTCTGCGCTCGCAACCCCCCTCTATCGCCACCTCTGGCAGACAGTTTTAGCTGCGCTGAAAAGCATGCTACACTTTTGAACGCTCGAAGCGTGAGCAGCAGCAGCGGCAGCAGCAGCAGCTGAGTGATAAGCGGGCCCCAGCTGACGTTCGTTTTAATGCGAACGTCATCCTCCTGGCAGCTAAGCACTCCCCCCTCCAACCCAGATAGTGGAGAAAACTTTAGCAACAATGACATTATCAAAGCCCGGGCCACAATGGCGCAAGAAAGTTGGAGCATGAACATTTCAGCAGAAGCTTATGGTAAACTGATGGATATCTGCTCGGCCACCAATGAAGCCAAGAAGGGAGGCAACCTGGCAGTGCTTCATTTCAATTAGATTAGTTTCGGCCTTTGGCAAACTAATTTAAAGGTTAAGGGAGAAATAACCCCTCTTTTCTCTGCAAAGTATATAACTCTTATTAAAGATGTGGAAGTTCAAAGAAACTCTTTCAACTTGTATCAAAAGGCTAGGATTTGATAGTTTCCTTTTGAGCATTGGCTTGCCACACGTAGCTGTGCACACATATGCCACCGGGCGAAGGAAACTCTTATTTCACTTCCGCCTGCCCCCCCCTGTCATTTCTTTCGCCCTCTGCCATCAGCTAAAATCGCATCGCATTTCATTAGTTGCACTCATTTGGCATTCAAGGAGCGTTCGAATTCAGCTGCAATTTCGCACTCGCAGGCGATTTTTATTGACGTTTTTAATCAGCAGATGCAGTTGCTCCCAGCACCAAGGATCCACCCCCGCGCCGTGCTCAGTGTTCTGGCGCTAGTTGCCGCATTTCCGCAGCTCTGACATCAGCATTCAACTTCACTTAACTTTTATTGCATTGCTCTCTCACACCTATTTCATTAACAAAGTTTCACACTGATGATGCATGTCCTGGGAAGGCGGAGCCTGGCTGCTCCGCCTGTATCTTTGATATGCCTTTGACGTCCTGGCCAGGCTCTGGCCTGGCACTCCTGCACTCCTCTCTTGGACGCCCTCCCACTGCGTGAATTCAATTTGATTGACGTTACGAGCTTCTGCTACTGATTCCAATTGCAATCAATTTACTTTTGTGTGCCAGCTTCGCATCCGAGTTGCAAACTTCATTAGAAATTTTCCTTTTTGCCAGCTGCAGCTTGCCGTCCCAGTCTCCAGCTGGCATTTTTATTCTCGTATCTGGCTCTCGGCATTTTCCCTGGCTTTTTCCCTGCTGCAGTTAAGTAGCCGAAAGAAAGTGCGGAAAAGTGTGTAGAGGGGGTGTGTAGAGGCGGGAACTAAGTGGCAGCAAAGAAAACTTGTCGTCATATGTGAAAAGTTTGTCTGCGGCTTGGGTTTATTTTGATACGGCCAATGAATTGGGGAAAAGTTTGGCTGATATGCAGCCTCGCTTGCCCTGAATTATGGTAAGCCCCGGAAAAGAAAAAAATTAGCTGGCCTTAATGCAATTTCGATTGCAGCTAGGTTAACCCGAAAACTTTTATATTTCGCTGAACTTAATGGACCAGCAGCTGATGATGACGAATTGCATTTCTACCGTAATAAACCAACCGGAAAGAAGGAAAATATATGGCTTTGAAATGAGATAACTTCTAAGTCTTAATCTTCTTTTGAAAGCATAAAAAGTTTCTTTTAAAAATATACTAGTATCGGTTTTAGAATATTAAGAGGAAAAAATATTGTTGCATAAACCGATATTGTTTTAATAAACCTTCCTGTAGGAAAGGAAATATATAGCTTTGAAATGAGATAACTTCTTAGTCATAATCTGCCTTTGAACTCATAAGAAGTTTCTTTTAAAATATACCAGTATCTGTTTTAGGATCTTATTAAATATGGTTGCATACCTTAAGACACAATTTTTAAACATATCAAATCACCAGATGGCAGGTTGGGATTTAATTAATACATTTCCTAGTATATTGTCTAAAAATCTTTTTATTTATAGAAATTTCACAGCAACTAATAGTGTTGAATACTTTTAGACACCTTTCCAAGACATATTAAATTACCAGGCTTATGTTTCCATTTTTATTTATAAGTTTTTAGCCTAGAAATATTGTTTTAAATACAACTGATAATTTATTCGTCAGGAATATTTTCCTCCAAGAATTAATTAGGAATAAGAGCGCTTCAAAAAGGGCCTAAAAATGGTGTTATTTATAGGATCTTCACAGCATTAAATATTGTTTAGATACCTGTTTAATACATACTAAATCACCAGAATTATGATTTTCAATTTTATTTATATGAATTTGGTAATAAATACGACTGATAATTGAACAAATTAATTTAGAATAAGAGTGTTTCAAAAAGAGCCTAGAAATGTTGTTATTTAGAGAATCTTCACAGAATCCAATATTGTTTAAATACCTTTTTAAGGCATACTAAATCAAAAGAATTATGATATCCAATTTTATTTATATGAAATTGGTTATAAATACTACTTATAATTCTTTTGACAGGAATAGTTGTCTTAAACAAATAATTTAAGTATAAGAGCGCTTGAAAAACATTATCCTCATACAATTTTAACTTCAAAATGGAATCTTCGCGCTCGACTCGAGTATTTACTTTTAATTCTCCGCGCACTTCCATTAACGCGTCCTGTTTATTATTCATCTCCGGGATAACTTTGGTAATTTGGAAAACTTTTAATTGAACTGTTGCCACCCGCACTGGCATTCGTTTCCTTTGGCTCCGGCCACGTGCCACCATGTGTTGCAATCTGCTGGCGCATGATTTTTCACGCTCGTTAGCTCAATAGTATTGTGTTGCCAACAGGATCCGCCAGTGTCCTGCGGTGTGCAGGACCTTGTTATGACCGTGCAGGCGATATATGCGATATATGCGATATGCATAAATATACACTCGGGCCAGCATAAATATACACATGCGCCTCGCCTCGCCTCGGTCCGGGCGAATATGTATATACATATATCTTTTTAATTAAACAACATGTGTTGGACTTTAATTTGTAAGGCAAATAAAAAGTGGACACCGTGTAAAACATTTGCCGGCTGAACGGTCGCGCTCCTTTTGTTGCTGGGTCCTTCGGCCAGGTGTTGCATCAAATTGAACAAGACTCGCAACATGCGGCAATAAACGCGCTGCTGCCTCCGCTTTTTCGATTTTTTCCGCCTTCTTTGTTTTTTGTTTGGCCTATTTTTTATTTTTCTCTTGGCTCTGCCCCCTGAAAAGTGGCTCTAATCTGTTTAAACTGCAGCGGCAGTCGGGGAAACGGCGATTGACATGCCCCTGAACCATCAATCACTCCGTGAGCCAGTTTCCTCTGGCGTTTTTTCGGGGGTGTCCTTGCAGCGGACACTCACGCCCGCTGTATTTCAAAAGCACTGAGAAAAAACTAACTAATATTTGGAAAGTTTAAAGAAAACTCTGGTAGCAAACGCAAGAATATTCCTGGACAGAAAATTAATTAATGATGCTTCTGAAAGTATGAATCTTAATTTGGATTTGGAAGAACAAAAGTTAAAGCTTCCATTTTGTATAGTAATTCTAAGAAAGATTTCTGTGGTATATCAAGTTATTTATAAGCTCTAAGTTATACAGAATTATCATGTATAATGTGCTTTACTTTTGTGTATTTTTCTCCAGTGTAATGCCCGCTGAACTCGCTATAACCGAGTGATAAACGAGCGAATCTCCCCAGAAACCTCTGACAATGAACAGGAGCTGACTCCAATTTCCATTTACCTTTGGCCCCACATCTCAAGAGGAAAATGAAAAACCAAAAGCCCAGAGAGCATTTCCAAAGGGTATTCAGCATTTGGACAGGGGCCTGAAGTCTCTTATCGAAATGGTTTCTGGACCACCGCAAACAATGCAAATTATGAAAGCAAAACGAACGTTTATTCCGATTCTCGGGCTGCCGGTCCCTGTGTGTGGGTTTGTGTCTGAGTGCTTCAAGTGTTGACAGGCCAGACCTTTTTTGCATTATTTTCATGTTGGCCAGGCCAACAGCAATCAGGCCATTCGGCTGTCAATAAAATTGTGACCGAAGCGGCCAGGGAGAGCGGAGAGCGGCGAGGAAGACTGTCAACATTTTGCAGTTATTTTATCTTTAGCCCGACCCCAGAGTGAGTGAGAGACAGTGGCCCCTCAGGTGACACGGCGGCAGGATGCGGATCCAGAGACACAAACAAACATTTTGGGGCTTGCCTTTTATTTCGGCTGGCCATTTGACTTTTTGCAACATTGCGCATACGCACTGTTGCATTTTAATTAAGCCCCAAATAGATTTCAGCGCCCCAAACGAAACGAAGCCAAACGAAACGAGAACGAGACCGAGAACGAAACGAAAACATACACGCATTTGCACACAGACGAAAACCAATTAAACCAATGCAGCGACTATGGCCAAATAAAATGCAATTACTGACTGGCCAACTGGGCCACTAAATTAATAGCCCGGCCACGGGTCACGTGGCGTATGCGTAATGCGAGATGCGAGCTGCTAGATGCGAGGATCCCCTCTGCACGAAGCTGTTAGCAGTTAGCGTTAGGTGCACAGCGAGAAAACAGCACACCTTACTTGTACCTAAATTCTAAAAAATTTAATATTAAAAAAATATATATATTTAAGAATGCTTTCCTTACTTATGGTAAGGCTTTTTTAGTACTTTAAACCAAATCAAAATTCTGTCTAGATTTTTCTCTGTGTGCTGTTGCTGCTGCCTCTGTGCTAACCGCAACAAAGGACACACAATTTGCAGCGTTAATGTCCTGGCCTGGTTCTTTGGGGCGAATGAATGCGGGGACTAAATGTCCTGGCCCCGAGAGCCGAGTACGGTGAACAGAGGACCTTGCAAGTAATTGCAATTGACGACGTCGCTGACTGAAAGGGGGGAGTCCATGGCATCAACCAGCAACCAGCAGCCACGTGCAATGTGCATCGTGCAACCTGCAACCTGCAACCTGCAGCCTGCCAGGACCTACCTGCCAGCCCATTCATAAATGCATTTAACGTGTCGTGGCTCGGGTTTGAGGCTGAAAACGCAGGTCTCAGGATATGGGCTCAGGTGCCAACTAACAAGGAAACAATTACGCGCTGAAGTGGGATGGCAAATGGCATTAGGGGTCTCCGTTCCCATTCCCATTTCCCATTTCCCTACCCGTTCCCATTCCCATTCCCATTCCCGCTCCAAATCCCGGGCTCCTGTTGGTGGCTCTCGATGTGCCCGCAAACACGCACTGCCATCTGCCTAATGAGCAAATGAAGTCGATTAAAGGTGTGTCCCTGCGAAATGGAAAATGGCAAATGGAGTATGTGGGTCCTCCAGTCGAGCCTCCCGCTGATTATACCGCGTTGCAGGCAAATGAAAATGGGAACCTAAGAAAGAGATTAGGTTACGTACTCCATAGTAATCTAAAAAAAGAACAGCTTACGAATTTTCTCTTTATATTTAAAGTCTACTTGTAAATCTCCATTAGCCATAATTAATATTAAAGTAGCTGGTTGCAGGGCCCAGGTTGACTGCATCTCCTTGCGGTCCGGCTTTAAATGAGGACACATATGCGTGACGGAGGATAGCGGAACGTGGAACGTGTGTCCTTGGCCAGGACGCATGGCAACTGCATGACGAAAGTATCCATTGTGTTTTCCCTAGCCGCAGTCATGGGGATGCATAATGAGCAATAACTGGGCTGGGCTGGTCTGGTCTGGGCTCCGATGTCCCCGGATCACGTCAGTCCTGCCAGAGTTGGACTTGTTTTCCATTGGAACGATTTATGATTAACTCGGGGAGTTGCGCCACCTCTAATCGCATCGAACTTTATGCTGGCTAGATGGGGAAACTTTTAGCATAATTATGCAAAAGTTTATGTTTTAATTGGCTTTATCTATGCTGGCTTTTTTCCTTGGCCAGCTTCAACGATAGGTATATCCTATATGTAGTATAATTACTGAGTCTCAAACCCATATCTTAATTATCCTGGCTGCGGAACCTTTAAGCTTTAATTCTCCGCCTCCGGTCCCGGCCTCTTTGATTAAATGCAGTTAAGTCTAGCTGCAGCAGATAAAGGCCACAACTCATTTAACTGTCATGCACTAAATAACGGCCCACGAAATCTGCATGCCACACACACTGGGGCACACACACTGGAGCATACACACACACCCAGACAGCCAGAGATGAGCCACAGCTTAAGGCCTTACATAATGTACGCACAAGGAGCGCGCACACAGACGCAAACATCTCAAAATGGAGTCGGGGCAGCCATAATGAGATGACATGACATATAATGAGGTGTACGCCGTGTAGCCGTGTCCGTGTGGCTGCAGCTTGACGGCGGCGGCGACTAATTGCACAGATGCCAGCGATTCGAATTCAATTATTCAGGGAATTCCATTAATTTCAAATTAGTTGAACGTGCCACCAGCAACACTTGAAGCTGATGTCGATGGCGATGTCGATGCTGATGCTGATGCATCATCATGTAGCCGCTCCACTTTTCATAAATACCAAACACACACACATACACACAGGGAGGGAGCCACACAATAAGCAACAAAAATCCTGGCTGTGGCCAGGACAACGTTTAAACTTTGTTTTATGCAAGTTTTTATTGTTTAATAGTTCGACGAGGGGCTGGCGAGGGACTGGCGAGGGACCCAAGGGGCAGCGGTGGCTGTGTAATGCTCAAATCGAAGATGTCCTGCCAGGTGGATGACAAGGCGGCTTACCGCCAAATGACCGCACCAGGCGGGGCCTCGGGTTCCAGGATCCCGCCTTGCAGATTGCAAATTGCAATGTGTGCAGGTTCACACAGAAGGCTTTTGTGCACCTCCGCCACCACCACCTCCCCGGAGGACCTCCACCGGATATAAAGTCGGGCCAGACGACAGCGGCCATGCTGGTCGTATTTAAAGTCTGACCATGTGTTTGGTTTTGCATACAGTTTCAGATGAAATAATAGCAAAGGCAGTCAGGGAATTTATTATTTTAAGGGGTTTTTAGAGAGTTTAAGGTGTTGGGTGTTAAGAACTTGTTTCGGATTATTTAGGCTAAAAGTTTTTGGTATTAAAAAAGATTTAGTTAAGAGTTAGTTAAGAGAAGGAAGATGCCATGTTTCTTCTGACTTCTTGAGGACCTCTTGGGTATTAGTTAAGGCATTAAATTAAATTGTTTTCGATATCTAAAATTATATATTTGAGGGAACTAAGAAATGAGAGATATCAAGATATAGTTAGAATAGTTTTACGTTCCTTAGGATGTTATTTCTCGGACTCCTTGAGGACTTCTTGGGTATTAGTTAAGGCGTTAATTTAAGGTATTAATTTAAGGCATTGTTTTCGATATTTAAAATAACATAATTGGGAGAACTGAGAAGGTATTAGTTAAGGCATTACATTAAATTACATTAAATTGTTTTCTATATTAAAAATAATATAGTTGAGGGAACTGAGAAATGAGATTTATCAAGATATAGTTAGAATCGCTTTATGTTCCTTAAGATGTTATTTCTCTAAGTGACCCCTTGGGTATTAGTTAAGGCTTTAAATTAAATTGTTTTCGATATTTAAAATAATATAATTGAGATAACTAAGAAATAAGATTTTCCAACATATAATTTAATGTTTAAAATGTTCATAATGTTATTTTGTTCCTTAGGATTATATTTCTGAATATTTTCTATAACTAACTATTTCCCTTCGCTTCCTAAGATAACTTAGAAATTAATGACTTACAAAATTCAGATCTCTGATTGCTGCCTACTGATCCGAGAGCTATTGACTTGGCCGCAGCTGTAGGCGTGATTGGGTGGCCAGGTGGTGTGGGTTCAGCTGGCCTTGTGGGTGTCTGGGTGGCCTGAGTGGCTGGTCAATTCTCCGGACTGGACGCGCGGGCCAGTGGCGGTGCCAGGCGCTGCAGGGGCAGGTGGCACTCCCCTCGGGCCGGTGGCGTGTGCATTTTTTATGCACCCACATATCCACAGCTGGCAGGCTGGCTTTATTTTCCTTTTTTCCCCCGACCGAACCGAACCGAGCCGAACTGCAACGGCCACCCAATGTCAGCCACCATCAGGTGTCGGAGAATGCAGAATTCTGTGGCTTTTGATTGGCTTTTTCGGGTGCGGGGAGGGGCAGTTGGGCAAAAGTTATAAATGGAGTTTAGAGAGTGCCGATGGCGGAGCTGAAATAAAATAAAACTGGGCGGGAACTTGTCTGCGGTCAGCTCATAAATACGTCAAATGCGGTCCGCACTGCCTGCATTATGGATCAAATCCAGAAAGTAATTTTAGCATGCTAAGCTGGGAGAGCGGCAAAAACCGACAAAAAAATGCACAAAAAACGGGAGCAGCTGGCGAAAATGTACGAGGTGGAGTCCCTCTACTTTATTTGCTCACGAACTGCGGCAGTGCAATGGAAAAACACACGGCAAATGTAAATAAAATCGCTGGGAATACAATGTGTGGGAATGTGTGCCAAGCCGCAGATAGCTGGGGAAAACCGGAGTTCCCGAGCTGGGGCGTAGGGCTTCGGGGTAAGGGGTAAAAGCCGTAAAAAGCAGCAACGCCAACAGCAAATAAAAGCGAGCAAATAAAAGTAAAGCAAGCACAGAGGCAACTCGCGTTATTTACTAAATTTTGCATATAAAACAAAGCGAAACCGAAATGGAAAGAAGACGCTGGCGAGACCATAAACAAGGACATGTAGAAATTGTTAAAGTGAAGTTTATACAGAGTACTAATTGAAAGCAGGCTCTAGTATCTACTTTACATTTAAAATAGAGAATAGATAATGCTTAAATTAGGGAATTATATTAGCATTTAAAACCAGCAAAGGACTAGAAGCTAGAAATAATTAAGTCAAGTCTACGTTGCCACAGGGAACACATAAATAAATAGACAGCAATAAAAACTACCTCTAAACTCGAGGGGAAATCATAAAAGAGTTCCTTGTTTAAGCGGCAGTGCAAAGCATCTTTAGGTGCATTTTGTTGCATAATTTGTGGCAGATACCCGGACTAGATCTCTCGTTACCAAAACGCCAAAAAAAGCCACAACGATTCGCCCCGCTTTCTGGCAGGCAAATAAACTAGTATCTGGTTGGAAAAACAAGGGGAACAATAAAAATTTACAACCAGCCAAGGCAGGCGAAATAAGCAGTTGCCACCAAGGAGAAAGAAAAAGAAATGGGAGAAAGAAAGGGCATAACGGGGTAAACCCCCGAAAGACAAAGGAAAACAAGGGGAACTCAATAAATTGTCATGCAGTAAAATGTAGTCGGGGAGGGAGGCAAGGCGGAAGGAAAGGAACCACGCGCGACTTTGTTTCAGCCGATGAGAAATGGCCAGGGGATTTTCCTTCGGTGCGAGGGGAGGGAAATGGCAGAAAGGAGCAGGAGGAGGAGAATGGAGATTGGGAAATGGAGGCCAGGACGGGGGCACGTAAAATGCCAAGAAAGTAGCAGAGTGCAAGTGGCATGCAGATACCGAGTACATGCTTATACATCCTGCCCCCCGCCCCCTCCGAACTGGTGCAGTGTCTGACCGAAAATCACATGTCCTGGTGTACTGGGAAGGATGTGATTTAAGTTGCAGTGCAACAGCGAACAAGTCCTGCAGAAGCAGCAACAAATGAGGCAGTCGGCAGTCGGCAGTCGGCAGTCCTTCCCGAAGCACACTCATGCCGTGCGACATTTTGGGCACTTGCAGTCGCGGCGGCCTCTTGAATTTTTCATGCAGATCCATGGACATAAACCTGAACCACTACATCGGCTACAGTTAGTGCTTCTGTTTTAGTTTCTGGCCTGTAAATTAAGGTGACTTTCGGTTTATTGGCCCTTGCTTCTTATGGCCACAAGCATGCTCTTCAAAGGGTAATAGGGGATTTTGTAAGAGCTTGCAAGAAGGAGTTTCTTATTCTGTAATATGTCCTTTATCGCGAGAGTCTAGAAGGGGATGAATTACTATTACTATCTGCTCTTGATAATATATTAAATAATAATCCCATGACGCTGAAGAATTTTCTATGATTTCTGTGATTTTTCTTGCTAGCATCTTTTAAATATCTTCTTAAATGCATTTATTTATTTAAAACTAATTTATCAGATGATAATAATCCCATGACGCTGAAGAATTTTCTACGATTTCTATGATTTTTCTTGCTAGCATCTTTTAAATATCTTTTAAAATTTATTTATTTATTTAAAACTAATTTAACAGATGAATAAATTTCCTTTTTTTATACAAAATATTAGAGACTCCGAACCCCTTGCAATTACAAAAGCTCTTACTGCCCAGCCATTGCTATTGTTTTCAATTAACCCAAAAAGGAAAGTGCTCTTGCAGAGTATCCAAAGGCCCCACAATTGTTCTCTAATTTCCATTGTAAATGTCGCTGTTATTGCGGCTTCATTTGGCTTTCAGGTAAATGGTCTCTTGGCGTGGCGCTGCCTTTCAAGTGTATTAATCCTTTTTTATATGCGGCCTGCTGGCAGGAAGGAAATTGGCGCAAATTAAGTATACGCCGTGTGGGCCATTTCTTGTCGCGACATTTACTTTGGCAAAATTGCATTAAAGTTGCATAAGTGCACACGGTTTTAATATTTAATTTGGCAAAAAGCTTGCCAAACACATCGCAGTCAGGATCTGTCTACTGGTCTACTGGTCCTTGGGTCTCTCAGCTTTCCGACTGTCTGCCTGTCGGTCTGTCTGCCTTTCCGTCCCCTTATTTGGTGTCCTGCACTTAGAGCTGGCCCGGCGATAACGCCGCTGACATCCACGCTTAATAATATCCCTTTTCTCGCTTCGCGTTGCCTGGGAAAACAAAAGCGCAGCCTTGTCTCAGTGATTTTCCCCCACCCTCCGCTGCAGCGGTGCGACGGGGGACAAACAGTGAAAACAGTGAAAAGCGCAGCTCGCAAATGGAGATAAAAATTTGCGATGGCAAAGCCAAAGGAAGCGACAAAAAAATAAAGCTAGAAAAACAACAGCAGTGGAAGCAGCAGCAGCAGCAGCAGCAGCAACAGCAGCAGCAGCAGCAGCAACAGCAGCAGCAGCAGCAGCAAAGTACAGCAAAAGTATTTACAAAGCGTTATCACGCTGTGACCCCCTGCCACCTCCTGCCTACACTCTCCTTTGAACTTTGAGCCCCCTGCCACTCCGCCACCCCCCTCTCAACACGTTCGCTTATTTATTTTCGCCGCCGGCGTTCGCTCCTCTAATTTCTGATGCGCTGCAGTTTTATATAGTTAAATAAAAAGGCGCTTAAGCAGGCGATAGAGTGTAATCATGGCCTGAGAATGGATTTAGATGCGGAACTGGGCTTAAGAGCTGGATATATCGGAGAATCGGAAAGCGAGGCTGGGGTTAACGAAAAGGAATGCCAAATTAAATGAGCATTCATCGTGGGCGGCAAACAAGGGCTTTAAAAAAGGATTGTATAAACGGAAAATTCACAAAATTCTCCAAAGCAAGTGTTAGTATAAAAAGGTTTTAGGAAGAAGAGTTTTTCGATTGATGGAAGGACTGCTTAACAAAGGTTTAGGTTAGAGTTAAAGACTTCTTGGGAAATTTAAGATATTTCAGGGATATAACTAAGTCTGTCTTGATTCTGAATACTTCTCTAAAAAATTTATATTAATAGGCTGCATTTGCCTTAAAATCCATTTCTTATGACTTAACCTTACAAGAAACAAACCATTAATTTATCTCCTAAGTACAAGACATAAGTTAGTAGAGATATTGCTTTATTTCTAATATATCCATTTGATTTGAACAATGGTTAGTCCATGTAAAGCCACTTAATATAAAACAATTTCCCAAACTAGCTGATCTCAGACCTTTAAAACCCTTTCTTACCAAGCATAATTTAGCAGGGATATTGCTTTATTTCTGATAAATCTGTTTAATAATGAAAAATCATTAGTCTAGATAAATCAACTTAATAAAAACTATTATTCAAATTAACAGGTCTCAGACCTTTAAGGCATTACTCAAACTTTATTTATGGATTTTTAAGATGAGCTCTTTCTAACCAGGCACAATTTAGCAGTGATATTGCTTTATTTCTGATAAATCTGTTTAATAATGAATAATCATTAGTCCATATAAGTCCACTTAATAAAAACCATTGTCCAAACTAGCTGATTTGAGACCTTTAAGGCATTACTAAAACTTTTATTTTAGATTTTTAATGTGAACTCTTTGCAATGTTTGAGGAAATATTTTTTAATATATATTTTCCCTTGTACACTTTAAGCATAATCCATTGTCTTATCCATCAATTTGAGGCTGCTTAGGAGTCCTTCGCTGAGGGAGCACTTGCTAGTTTATCACTTCCCTAGCTGGCTCCTCCCTCTCCGAACTCAGATCCTCTGCTCTGGACTCGGCTCCTCTCTCGGCAGCTCATCTCCTATTCCATTTGCCAGAGCTTTACGAGATGCTCCTCAAATTTAAAGCTCATCAAGGGACGACGAGCAGGATGGAGGGCAGGGGATGGATGGCTGATGTCGAAATGTGTAGTTTTGCATTTTATAACTCACTTAAAGGCGCCGCCAGGCAGCAGGCCAATTAAAATGGGCGGACAAGCGGCTGATTAACCTTGGCAGTTGCCTCCCCCCTCCCCGTTTCCCGCACTCTAAAAGCCCCAGCCCCACCTCGCACACATACAAGCACACATTTAAAGTGAAGCCCAAGTGACCGTCGCCAGGTCACGTCGTCGTCGTAGTCGTCTTTTGCAGTTGTTGCAATGGTAATTGTGCGAGTGCAGCAATGACGTCAGAGAAACACACACACACACACACACTGGCACTCTCTTTGAAGAGGGGGCGTGACAGGGGCGTGGCTCTGGTGGGCGGGCAAACGTGGCCACGGTAATTGTGTGCGCTGCTCCACGCTTCGGTTGGCAATATTGTTATGACCAAAAAACCAGGTCACAAAGGACAGCCTCCGCCGCCCCTCCCCGGCGCCAATGTCTTGGCCTCAGCTTTCAGCGTGAACGCGCGCATATTTTATTTGATTTATTTATTAAAAAAATACAGAAAATACCATTTTTTGCTGAGACGTCATAATTTAGTAAAATGTTTAGCAAAGTATGGAGGAAAGTAAAATTCCCCAGCAGGGTCAGCGGTGAGAAAATGCAGAAAGGGATGGGTGAAAGTTTTCCGAGAGGAGTCGGGGGAGGGTCAACATGAAATACTTCAGCGAGAAAGGTGGAGGCAGCGGAAATCCCTGCTGGCAGTTGGGAATTTCTCGGCTTCAGCTCTTGTGCTATTTTGCATTTAATATTTATGCCACTTTTCCCTCTGTTTTGCAGGCATGCATCGAGTTCTCCCAGCCTCAGACTCAGCCTCAGCCTCAGCCTCAGCCTCAGCTCAGCTGCTCAACTCGTTGCCACTGCGACTTGTCGACTTTCAACCCAGACCGCTGACCAGGCCAGGAGCGGCCAGGAACCAGGCCGAAACGGAACAGAGCGGGACAGGCCAGTCCTCAGCCATGGCTGCTGAATAATTAATGCAGTTTCGGTAAGTGCATTTGAGAAATACGTTCCCGTTTTTGCACTTTTCAGTTTTCAGTTTTCAGCTTTCGGTTCTTGGTTCAGTTTGGCTTAGTTTAGTTTAGAGCTGCCCAAATATCTAGAAGGCTCATTTAAATGCACACTGGAAAAAGTTTTGAAAACGAAAATCCAATAGAGGTTTGTTAGAAAATTTTCTAAATACAAATTCAGCAAGAAATAAATTTGCAAAAAATAAAATAAATAATGCAATTGTTAATTCACAGCAATAAATAAGGGTTTAGAGCTTTATTTTCAAAATACAAATCCAGCAAGAAATATATTTACAATAAATTGAATAAAGTTAAATAAGGTTTATTTATATTTTTATCTGTGTTAGAATACGATAATACTGAGAGTACTTTAAGATAACATCATGAAGGCTTTACTTTACATTCCCTTAAGTTTTGAATATATATGGGATGAAATATATATCAAATACTCGTAATTCTCCATCATTTCGGTTTAAAATCTATACAGAAATCCCGAAGATTCATTATTTATAGAAAAAACCCTTTAGCAAATGATATCCTTACTGCTAGAATATAGTTCCAAGCTCAGTGCATGCCAGGCTATGGCGAGTCCTTTCTCTGCCCAAAACTAAGCTTGACAAATGAAGTGTTCACTGCCCGCTGCCTTCGAGGGGGCGTGGCCCATTGTCGCGCTGGCCAGGCTCATGCATAAACCAATATGCGACACGGCTTCACTCCTTTGCCTCACCTCGACTCCACTCGACTCGACTCAATTCAGTTCAGTTCAGTTGAGTTCAGTTAAGTTTGGTTCGCTCCGCGCTTCGCTTTTTCTTTGGCTGCGTTCACGCGCCGGAAGCGGAAATTGTCCAGCAACAATGGCAACAAAATGGCAGCGGCCGAAAGAATGGCCGCCCACAGTCAGCGGAATGTCAATGTGAGTGACAGAAAGAGAGATAGCGTGAATGTGGCGAGGCTTGGGAAATTGTCCACTATTTTCACACATTTGCAGAGCTCCCGGGTTGGGGCAAATGGCGATACACTGGTGAGGGTATCTCTTTTTTTCCTCCTTTATTTTTTGGGTCACTCTTGAACCTCACTCAAAGTGTTTTAGAGGTTTTAGACGACTTAAGAGGGGGTCTTCTTAAAGGAAGTTAGTTTTGTTTACCTTGTATGTAAATATCTGGGAGATGGAGCAACCTTGGCATTAATAAAAGGCTTGTTTGGATCTATAGGAAATATTAGGTTTACTTTATGAAAATTCCCTATTTAAGCTCTAATTATTAAGTACTGTTTTGTACTATTTACCTTTTTATCTTGCTATTTAGCTAGAGCTTATTTCTGTCCTGGACAGATTATCTTGTGTTATCCTCTCCCTTTGGAGAATACCTTACCAAATCAGCGCATCCAGAGTATCCCGATGTCGTCATCTACTACGTCGCTTTCCCCTTACGCTTTTCCCGCCCAGATCGGCGTTATTTATGCCCCGATGCTGTTGCTGGCTTAATCTTAATGCTGTCCTGATACAACATTTTCATCGTTGTCGTCGCTCATCGCCGTTGTTGTTGTAACGCGCTTATTGCCATTGCTACTGCCTCTGTGTGCGTCTTCACTGAGGGAAAAAACCCTATACCACAAATATTTAGATATATTTCTATGAATAAATAACAAGCTATCAGTTTTCTGTTTCTTTTTCAATATATATTGAAGCCAAAGTATATTTATTTACTTGATTTGTTGCCTTCTGTTTTATTAAAGACATAATTCTCAGTGTGCGTGCACTGCTTATCCTTATCCGCAACATCGCCTTGTCCTTCTTCTTCGCCTTCGTCGTTTGTTTTGTCATTCAATTCAATGAGGCTAATGTCCGTTGAGGTCCCCGTCCCCCCCCAGACCGCCAGTGTCCTGGGTTCGGTGGCTCTTCTGCGTCCATTGCTTCATGCTGTTGTTGAAGTGCCATTAAGTTTAGTTGTCACTTAGCCTCTTTGCTTTTATATGCCGTTCTCCTTCTTGTCTTTTCCTCCCTGCCTGCCTGTGTCCCTTCGCCCATCTCCTGGCTGCTCTGTCTCTTGTCCGTTTGTCGCTTGTCGTCTGCCGGCCGTTGTTGTTATCCTTTTGGCTTGAACGTCTTAAGCGCCTAATGCCAGGGCCATAAAAAGTCCAACTAATGCTTTAAAGTGTGCCACACATACAGGGACAGATGGAAATAGAGGAGCGACAGGGGAAGGGGACAGAGGTAACTACACAGAGAACAAATATTGCAAAGGATGCGCCATCCATGTTGTATCAGAAAATATAAACATTTACAACATTTACTATTTGGAGATTTCGAAATTTGCAACATCCTAAATATGGCACTGAATTTTTTTTTAATAAGTTTGAGATTAATATTTATATTAAAGCATAGACATCTATTATAGATAATTTCAAAACTGTTTAAAAAATACCTCTCTAAGTTTCTAATACATACAAATTTGTTTTTTAATTTTAATTTGTTATTCTATGTGATGTAAGATGAATAGTAACTCGAAAAGACATTACAAAATATCAAAAATGTGTTCTAAAATATTTTTATCAACTATTGGACATTATTTCGATGTATTTGTAGAAACCAATTATATTTTTAAATACAATTAAGTACCCATTAATGGCAAAATGTTCCCTGTGCAGCAATTTCGAGCTTGAAGGCAGCTTAAAATGCGAACTCTTCTTTCGGTTCGCAGGACCTCTCTTATCTGGACGGCTTTATCGATCGTTTTGCGCGTTGTCTTTTGGCCGTTTGATTTTCGGCTTTAAGCGAGTCCATCCTTCCGCTGGCCACTTTTATTTTTATTTTGATTTTTATTCGTTTCGTTCTCGCTTGTCGGCCTGAAAATTGCGTGTTAATTTTCACACAAACGGAGACAGTCGCATTTTCCATTTTCCACGTTACCCTGTTTGTGCTTTGCGGTTTTCGCTCGAAACGTTCGTGTTTGTGCGGCTTTTGTTTAAATATTTGCATTTTTATTGTATCCTTTCCAGCTTTTCTCTCCTTTGCTTCATTAGCCGCTTGTCTGTTGACACAGCTTTCTGTCACTCACTTTGCTTGTTTTGTTGGCGGCGCGGATTTTGTATCCCTTAGCGTATCCTTCGAATCCTTCTGGCGATTGTGGCCAAAAGTTCATCTAAATTAAGTGCAAGCCATTTTCAATTAACTTTCGACGAATCCAACTTCCATCCCCTCTGAAAACTTGCAGCCAAAAATGCAGAAAGTTTGCTGCAACTTTTCCGGCACTTTTCGGTTTTTGTTGCCTTTGCCGATGAATTTTCATTACGTTGCATATTTGTTCTTTTTACCAGCTATTTTTTTTTTGTATTTTTTCCATGTAAACAAGCCGCGCCAATTTGTTGCCCCTCCAACAAAGGCAACAAAAGCAACAAAAGAGCAAAATTTTCGACTTCAAAACTTGTCAAATTCTGCAGAAACAACAGAACCGATCCTGAGTGGCAGGATATGGAGGGTGGAATAATTTAGAGGGCAAGTGGAATACATTTTGCACTTTAATGGTAGGAAGAAGTGCATTAAAAATGCAGATACAATGCCCCGAAAAATGCCTGACAGGCCAGCAAGGAGGGAAAATGTGGGGAAATTTGTGGCAAATGGGTGGAAAATGGTCATGGGGGCGGCTCTCTGTGTGCTTGTGCAAATTTCAAGTTGTCAATTTATGATTATGGCACCTCGTGAAGCGAGGCAAAATGTAAATTATACGCCAACGTCGTCGTTTTAACCAAGCAGCGAAATGAAAACTCAAGCGAATAACAAGCCAAATTGCATGTGCGATGGGAGAAACTGGGAATAAAGTACACTGAAAACATAATTATAAAGGAATTAAAATCCTATATTCTTGGAGGTAACTTGTTCCTCTTCCATGGAAGTTATTTGTAAATTAAATGCTTCTAAATTTTTCGGAAGAAATTATGTCAAGTAATATTATTTCGTCTTTTAATAAATATGTTTACATTTCTCCAAAAAGGTTTAATCTTAAATCAATTAATCTTGGATTAAGGACATAATAGTTAGGAATTGTTTTTAAGTCGGTAAAATATTACATATTACTTCAAAATATATTCCTAGAAAGTAATGTCTTCTAAGAGAATTCCTTTTTAATTTACTTAGACATAGTTTTGATAACTTTTGATTAAATTATATATGAACTACATTCTTATAAGTGGTAATGCCATAAATAAATCTTAAAAAAAACCATTAAATGTAATAAATTTAATTAATTATTTCCTCAATTATTTTCGCATTTTTCGCTTTGTGTATGAAAGAGTTAGTGTGTGGCTGGCAAGCTTAAAGTTGGCTTTTATCGTTGTAACTGTTGGCTGGCCTGGCTTGTTACATTTAACGCATTTTAACGCCGAATTGACTGCACTCACTCAATACTCTTGCGAGTACACTCGTTCCAGAGTCGTTGTTATGTAAATGAGAATCGCGATTCCCTAGGACTCTCCTCCACTCCCATTTGATTCGATCGACAGGCAGCGCAGGTGCAATCAAATATTACGTATACGCCGTGCTGTGCACAATAGTTAGCAATAAAGTTGGCAAGGCGGCAGGCGCCGAAGGCAGTCGGGCAGGCAGTGACTTGGCTAGCAAACTGTCAATTTGGTCGTTGCCTCTACTGTTGCTGTTGCTTTTATTGCTCTTTACCTTATAACAACATTAAGGGAGAACGGAGAATATTGAATTACTCGAAATGTGTGGAAAATGAGCGGAAAGAAATGGCATTACAAGGGCCCGGCGAGGCTTCATTGAAAAGTGCGGAAACTTGATAGCTTTAAAATGCCATCATTGAATTGGGTTAACGGTTTCGTTACAGAACAATAGACTTCAATAGAAGGTAGTTGTCTTAAGCCGTAAATAAAAGGTTAGGCAAGTGATTGAATTCGTAACTATTCGTAATTGAAAGACTGTAAGAATAGTGATCCTGGAATTAAATAAAATAGTGAGAAACTAAACTTTAACTTTATTTTATCGAAATAATTCAAGCTTGAATGTATTATTATTTTTCTTTTTCCGTCAAGCCATTTTAACCATTGCCATTCTGCCAAATTCGATACAACCATAAAGCTTGAATTCCTGCCTTGGCTAAGATTCTTTCACTGAAAGGATGGAGCCCCGGCTGGAGATAGAAATGGGAGGATGGATGCCCGCTAATTCCACCAGGAGTTTCACATTTCAACCTCGCATCCGCAGAGTACATTCGATTCGCCTAAGCACAGGATCTGAGCTCGTGTTTTGCCGGCTGTTTGTTAGTTGTTTCTTTTTTGGCAGCGGTGTTTCGGCAGCGGAAACCGAGTGAGGGACCGTACGGTAGGCACTCGTTTCCGTGGAAAGCGCTTGGCATGCGCCAGTGCTCATGTGAGGGCATAAAATTTGATTGTGATTGAAAGGTGTAGCCTACTTTCGGGCGGGCGCATATAAAATGCATGTAATCAAGCGAAATGGCAACGGGGTCGAAATGAGATCGCCAACAGGGGCACCGACATGGGCGGGGCTTAAGGGGGGCCGGGCGCCCGGGCTCGACTGCATTTGCATTTGCAAATAACGCCCTCGTGTTCGGCTGGACCACGCCCCCTGACTGGCACATACAATAATTGAAATTTGATTTGATTAGTTTCGATATTGCGGTTGTTGTTGACGTTGTAATTGTAACTGTTGTGTCAGCAATTTCGCTAAATGGAAATGTCAAATTAATTTAATTGTATTCTCGCCGCCTGCGCGCTTAACTTGGCCAAATCCCTTTATAATTGAGTCGCTGGTGGATTCAAAGGAAAGTCATTAAACAATATGAAAGGCAGCTCTCCCGGTTTCCAGCCATAATTGAACTATTTGGTTTTCATAATTGAAATTTTCCCCAGACACAATTCAATAATAATTATACAGAGGCAGACCGAAGAAGGAGGTGGTGTCCGTCTCTCTCCTGCGGCACGTGAAAAATTTAATTAAGTAACTTATTGTTATTATTTGCATTCCTTTCTGTCCGCTCTGGTCAGTGGCAGAGATAATTCCCTGGATTTTTTCTCCGGAACTCGAGCCTTTGTCCTCTTTGCAATTAAGTATATATTAAATATTTGGCGAGCGAAAGCGGCAAAAACTATAATTTAATATATTTCCCCCACGCTAGAAATTTCTCTATATTTTTCCCCTGCGACTGCGATTGAATATTATTGCGAGATATTTGCGCATATTTGAGCGCTTTAATGGGGCCGTATTGATAAGCAGGTGAGGCGGGGAGAGCTCGAATGGTAAATGATGAAAAATGCTCTGCATTTTCCGCACCTTTTTGTGTGGCCAAGCGAAATAAAAAGGAGCCGAGCAGAGCCGCCCCGAGTAGAGCAGAACGGCCCAGAGAAAAGCAAAGAAAAAAATCCAAGAAATAAAGAAGCCAACGCACAAATATTGGCTCGCTATTTTTTCGAATGAATTATGACTGCGCCGAGGGTCGTTGAGTGGTCGGAAAAGCTCAGTGGGGGTAGGGGAACTTCCCCGGCCAACTCAGTGGCGCGGAGTGGCGGAAAAGAGAATTTTCAAGAGGGTCGATGATTGGACGAGTGGCCGACCAAAGGTGTTCGAAGGTAGTTGAGCAAATAGTTTTATTGAAACCGATATTAGCATATGCCGCGGATCGGGGGAAGGACAGCCAAAGGGAAATGCAGAGAATGGCAGGCAAATTCCACAACTGACAGATTGTGGGAAAGCCAATTGAAGGGAATGGGATTTCCGGGTGGCCAAAAAGTACTTTTTAATGTTTGTTACTGGGAAATTTCAATTGAAATTGTTAAAGGACTCTAATATTTCTGATTGGTTTCTTGTATTTTTCTTAGAAAAGATTTTATTATTAAATTTCAATTATGGTTGTGAATAAATCTTTTATATATTTTTAACAAGAGCGTTGAGGAAGAAATATTTAATAAGAATTCTTTTAAATGTAATTACTGAAGAGATTAACCCTTCATCTGTATAAGAAATTATAACTTAAATCAGGTATTAATAGATACAACAATTTCTGTAATAATAAATTCCAGAGCTATATTTATTTGATATGGTTAAAAATAAAGCCTTATAGATATTAAAAATTATAGTGATGTATTAAGAACATAAGGACGTTAAAAAAACTTTACAACTAAGTTAAACTCCTAGGAGTTGATTTCTTAGAATAAAACTCCGGTTCAATATTTTAGTATCCTAATACGATTACTTTATGATTCTTCAGTGATCTCAAAATGTCCTTAAATATCACCTGCCGGTCTCTTCAGTAGCATATTTTCCTGGAATATCCCTTGCTGATCGTGAGCCTCTGATTTTCTTGCTCCCATTTCCTGCATTTTTCGTGCACGCGTTGGCCTCTTTGTTGTTTGCTCGACTTTCGCTTCCCCTTCAGCCCTCTCTCTGTCGCTCTCCCCTTTCTTTCTTGGCGCCCTCGCCTATTTCTCTCATTTTTCTCCGCTTGCTCCTGATTCTTATGGCCGCCATTGTTGTTGGTTTCTTTACTGACAACATAATAATAAGTTTTCTCGCTCTCCCTCTATGCTTTATGTTCTTATTTGTTGGTGCTGTTGTTGTTGTATTGCGGGCAACACTTTCAAAGGGCAACCTGCAGCTGCTGCTTCTTCTTCCTTCCGTCTCCCTCTCCCACTCCCACTCTCCCTCTCCGCTCTTCTTTCACTAAATGTTATTGTTGTTGCTGTTATTGCTCTTGTGGTATTGAGCGCAAAAGTTTACGGAGCGCAGAAATCGAGAGATGAACGAAGAGAGAGGAGAGAAACTTGGAAGAACGGTCAAAGGACACTTTAAAAAATGAGTTATTAGTAATGATAGAATTAAAGAAGCTAAAAGTCTTTATTATTGTTACAATTTCTGAAAAGAAGAATAATTAGAAGAACAGAAATATGTATAATAAAAATTAAATCTCATATTTCTTGATTCGAAATCGAAAAGTTAATGTCCGCAAAACTAGAATGTTAAGCTAATAAAAAAAACACCTCATGAGAAATACCTACATATATAAGACTACAATTATTTCTCGCAGTGTAAGAACAGTAACTGGCCATAACTGCATGCTTTCGTGTGCCTGCGTATGCGTGTATCCCACATATGAGTGCGTTGTGTGTGTCTACCGCCAACTTGGAATCACCTCCGAACCCCCACGCCACCTCACCACCTCACCACCTCGCAGGGCTTTATGGCGATGGCCGCCCAATGTTTTTCGCCGTCGTGTCCTTTACACACACTTTAAATTATTTATTTTTACACTTTTGCTGTAACACATTTTCCGCTGTTCGTGTGTGCGTGAGCAGTTTATGCGCGAATGAGTGTGTGTGTGTGTGCGTCTGGAAGGTTGTTGTTGCTGCAGCCTACGAGAGCAGGCAAAGTTCGCTCGCTGAATTTGTATTTGCTTTCGCACATGTTCTCGCTGGCTATCCTCAATCCCATCCACCACTACCAGCCCCCCTCTGAGCAGCAGAAACTTGTAAATTATTTGCCTTTTGCCTTTATTCCTTACACATACGCGCACAAATTGTCTTGAGTTTATGTGTTAAACTTTACATCCCATCCTTGGAGGGGCGACGGTCGGTGGGGGTGCGTCATTGTGGCTGCTCCGTGTTCCATTCACATACACTGGGAAAAATCGAAGCTGTTAGTAGTTTCTTAAGTTTTAAAATGAAATGAATAATTACCAAAATTACTGTACAAATATAATCGTGTCTACTAGAATTTGTATAATTTTCATGAAAGTAGGCAACGATAGGTAACCTAAACTCTTGGCTTATATTTGTCAGCAGTAGAAAAGAATGCCATCATTTGAGGACCGTGTATTTTATGATCAGAACTCTCGGCCATCACGTTTGCTTTGGTTTGTCAGTGCAGCTGGCCTGGCATGTAAATGATATGTTCCTGTTCCCTTCGGCCACGTCCAACGTCAGATGAATACGAAGAAGAAGACAAAGACGAAGACGACGAGGACATGGCTGCTCCTTTTATTGCTCATACGCCACGGCTGCACCCCTCTGCTTTGTTCAGCTGTCGTGGCCGTTGAACAAATGAACAACATAAATAATTGCAAAACACACAACATACACCCGCACCCAAGTGTGGGAAGAATCGCATGATTCTCGAAGAAACGTTTGAAGCCTTCGAATTGAGATTAATGAGCAGCAAAAGTGATTCAAAGTCAGCATGTTTGCCAGCAACAATTTAGAGCCCAGAATGTTAAACTATTGCGCTTTATCTTAACGCATAAAATGGATTTATGGGGGGTGATAACTATAAACCACTTACCAGAGGAAATATGTAGCCACTATCTGTGCTGGTGTCCTTTTATCATCTTAACGCATCCCATAAAGCGATTTAAATGAACGATTTATTATGAAATTATTGGTTTACATACAAACATGTGCTAGACTGTGATATTATATTATTTATAGAGTTTTAAGCTCTTATAATTGTATTTGTACTTAAAATATGATTTAATCCTTATGACGATAGCATTAATGGATTAAAAAATCACTTCACAGCAATTAAGCAAAAGTAAATAACAAAATAAATATTTATTTGCTCTCCAGAAGGCTTATTTCACAGCTGAAGTATTTGTTAACCAATTATTTCACACTTTCCTTGAATATATTTACCTACAGCAGTTGTTCTCTCAGAGTACCCTCCAAGTTCACTTAGTTGAAGTTATCTGATATCTGAAATTGTGATGTGTTTTATCGCGGCCTCGTGGAGTGGCATTCGCTATCAGTACACATATAATTACCGGTACTGCCGGGGCACGCTTCTGTCAACTCCCCCGAGACCCAACCCCTTCGATTTAATCGGCACTCGATAGTTGACACCCCTCGATACTAATTGGCGAAACACTCTCGTGAGGAATTAAGGCCTTTCCTGCCCACTCCCACCACCGATTCCACTGATAACAGACCGCAATCGAGACCGAAATCGAAATGGGAATCGCAGTCCGAAACCGAAACAGAAACCGAATCACAATCAAAAGCCCGGCAGTCGTGTAATTGCAGATACAAATGCGATTACACTAAGTAGCTTGTCTCGATAATAAATGTGCAGCCCGAGGGGTTTTGGTTGGGGGCTGCCTTGTCTATGTGGAAAACCGGATGTAAGCCTTGCTTTCACTTTCCGTTTCCAAGTTCGTTTTGTTCTCGGTGCGTATACGTAATTGGCCACACGGCGTATGCAAAATATATCATAAAGGTGGGTAGTGCGAAATGGCTGAGTGCGCCTCCATATAGTTTTACTAGCTTTGAACAATAATATTACTCGGCTTAATTAAATGCTTGTTTTAAACAACTGCTCCGTGAAATAGGCATAATAACAATTTTATTATTTTTATACACTCTGAATGGGTAAAAGCTCAAATTTATTAAAAATGTTTATGATTATGAGTATGTCTATTAAAACATAACATATTTCTATATTACTCAAGGGAATATTCCCAATTCAGAAAGTATACATAAATAAAAAAATCTATAAGAAGTGAATGGCTTCATGGAAATAAAACACTGAATTATATAATTTATAACTTTTTATATTTATTTGTTAAATCAATCTAATATTTTACTTTACATCATTATTAGGAAATATTTGATTACTTCTAATGATATTGTAAAGTTAAATATTTAATTATTATTTAATATTATACTGAATATTTTTTCTTTTGAATATTTCTATTCAACTGATCGTGTTTCTTTCAATGGAAATGAATTTCCAGCTAATATGTAAAGCGTATTCCAGGTTTCGGCTGGAACTATTTGACTGTACCTTCCAGTCCCTCACACCCGCTATCGCACTCCTTCTTTCCCTTTCCATTGTGTTGCTTTTCTCTCTTAGCAAGCGTATCACAACACCAAACAACTCTGGTCTGGCCGGTTTTACGGTTTAATGGCTCTCCGGCTTACGCTCTACCTCTACCGCTCTCACTCTCTCTGGCTCCCATTCTCCAGCTGTTTGCGTCCCCGTCTCTCTTCTCCGCCGCTGCCGATGCCCCGTTTTCTTCGGTTTAGCGCTCAGTTTTATCTGGAACTCTGATGCCGTCAGTCACTTTTTAATTTTCGAGCGGTGTCGTGTTTCGGTTTCTTTTCTCGTACAGGTGTAAACATTGTTAATTAGCCATTGTCGGTCCTTAGAGCTTAGTGTTGTTCCGTCCAATCTCCGTTATCAGTCGCGTAGTGCTAATCGTTTTAACTCAAGTTCACTTGTTCCTCAAGCAAAGGCAATTTAGTTGGTGCCTTTTCGGCTAATCACTTGTATCAATAAATAATTAAACATATCGGGGTTATCGCTCTGTGTGCGTGTTATTTTTAGCAATTTAATTAATGTGTGGCAGCAGAGCAGTGAACAAATGAGAGGTAAGCAATAAGTAATGACATGACATGCCTGAAGATTCTGTCTTTAATCTCCCATTGCCCATCGCCCATCTCCCTTTCTC
Organism: Drosophila pectinifera; assembly: GCA_008042775.1. Taxonomy (NCBI): domain Eukaryota; kingdom Metazoa; phylum Arthropoda; class Insecta; order Diptera; family Drosophilidae; genus Drosophila; species Drosophila pectinifera. The sequence continues at coordinate 81,731 of VNKC01002999.1, forward strand.
CGCATTACGTTCTTCGTCTCTGTCATTTACTGGAAAAACATGACATGCACGTGCGAGAGAGACAGAGATGGGCGAGAGGCGGCGAGTAAGAAAGAACGCGACAAGATAAAGCAATAAACGAAAATTGCAACAAGTTTGCGCGTTTAAAAACAATTGCATTTCCATTTAATTTAAAAACGAAAATCACGATGCTGCGAAACCAGCAAGAACAGTCACAACAACAACTCAACTCAATTAAAAACCTTCGGCGGCCTGACCGGCGAAAAACAAAAACAAAAAAAGATGAATTGAATTGAGCAAACACAGCGACAGCAAAAACAACAACAGAGACTTCAACGCTGCATTTCGATACTCTCGTTTTCGCATCGCTTTTTGCTCATATTCGGATTTGATTACAGTAAATACCGAGTAGCAGGCACCGATGATTAAGAAAAAATAAGGCATGTTAGTGCAGTTTTCATACATAAAGAATTACGCGTAAAAGGGAAAAATATAGTGTAAATAAATAAATTATGTTATTTGATAAAACACTACAAAAAATTTAACACAAAAATAGTAATGATTCTTTAGAAAATATTATTGTAGGTGTTATTTATTCAACAAATATTTTAATTAAGATACAGCTTAATAGAAACCCCTAAAAAAAATCAGCAGTCCTTAGATTATTTGAAATTAATATTGAAAAATATATTTAAAACTTTAAACCTTTTTTCTTGATTAACAAAAGTAGTAACTTTTTCACATTATCCAATACCGCTAAATGCTTTAATTTACGATTAAGGTGTTACAAGCATAAATTTTATGAATGACAAAGTTTGCGTAAGCGACAAGTGGTTTTTGTATTTGCTTATAGCAAACACAAAAACTGATTGCAATTAGGTTGTATAATAGGTTTATGGCTTAAGGGGTTATCGCAACACGTCCAGACATAGAGCAAGAAGTTGCAATTGTGCTAAATAACGTGTTTTTTATTAGTATTCTTATTTAATCAAGTATTGGTACAGCATGCACAACATTAATCACGTTTTTTTCTGTCAATTAAAAGTACGTGACTAAAAATATCAAACAAATTTAAAGATTACAATGGAACTACAACCTACTACCTAAAGCTTCGTACTAAAAATAGAGCAAGCGTGATAATGATTGTACTTATCTCGATTTAATATGACAAGCAAAGATTTCATATAAATGACTGGCCAAAAATCTAAATGAATTCTAGGAGTGAAGTGGCTGGATTAAAATCTTGTATTTTCCCATACTTTGCAAGTTCGTCTTTACCAATATTAATCGAATTCCGTTGGTCTACTTGTACCTGTTAACTTCACACCTTTTATGCTCACCTCTCCGCTGCGTGTTCATTTTTATGGTCCTTCCACGCGACTAAACAAACGCCATCCAATTTATTGGGTAATCTATCAAAAACCAACTGCCTGCGAATTTTCCACTGAACTTTATTAAATGATCTTTGTGAGGGTTTTTTATGGCCAACACTGTTCCCCAAACACCACATGAGAATGCACTTCTGTTTTTCGCTTATATTTGCGATGAGTAATCAATTGAAACCCGATGACAGTCATATGTTGAATGTTTCAAAATTAATAAACAGAAATTGATTGCGGAAACTGTCGTAGAATTTTGAGAGGGTGGTTTGAATTTCATGAGCTGCAATGAATTCCCATTAAAAGTGTGCTTTGATTGGCTCAGGGAGCAGCTTAGGCCAGGAGCTTGACAATGTTTTCAATTTCGGAAACCCATTCAGTCATTCTGAGTGCTTGATACTCCTGAATCGGGGCGAGTCTTGCACATGGAGAAAATATACAACTTTCAGATATTTCTTAGCCAGAAGAACTTTATAAATATGACTGTTTTCTAGTTTATTATTAGTGTGATCTTGTGATGATATATGTATACTTTTTCTAAGTGCAGGAACAATTTCCTTGCTTATGGCTCACCTGCAAATGGTGAAGAGGAGCGAAACTGCTGCAGTTTCCCCAAAACATCGAATCATCAAAATTGCATTGAAACTATTTCAACTTTTCCGACCCAAAACAGGAGAGGGGCAGGGCAAGGCGAAGGACTTGGTGTTAGTTGCTGTTTTCTGGCAACTGCAAAGATGCCGCTTAAAAATTCATGAGTGCGAAAAGCCACAGCAGGAAAAGTCGCATTTAGAAGCGGAGGGGCCAGTGGCGGCCGGAGGGCGGCAGGATCAAAAAGTAGCTGAAAGGACGAGCAAAGTTTCGACAGGCAAACAAAAATCATAACGGAACCAAGGAGGATTGTGCTGGCGGATTCCCTGCGCTCCATGGCCATAGGAATGAATGTTTATTGAAAGACAATGTCACTACAGAAGCAGCAGAAGGGCGGCAGGATAGGTGGAAAAAGGATAAGACCGAGGACAGCGAAGCTCGCGACCACAAAACCTCAAAAAGGCATGAAATGTCAGAGATTTGACGCTAGGGGAGATTCGGGTAGTTAGGTCGTCTGGTCCCTCCGGAAAGTGCAAATGCTAGCTGCTCATATGCATAGCCAAGTACAGTGAAGATTTGGTTAAGAAGAAATCAGTAGTAGCAGGGTATCAGGATATTCTTAAAATCAAAAGAAGATCTTGAAAATTAATATTAAAATTACGGGAAACTTTAATTCTTAACGCAGATGTTTGTTTTGTATTATATATTTACATAATTTTCAAATTAAAAAGCGGCACTCAAGTGTGCAAGTTAATGAAATGCTTTAAAAAAATATTGAAATTGCAAGCAGCTTTTACCAATTTATTTTGCACTTTTATAAGCCTTTTTTCGATGTTTCACTGTAGGCAAATGCGAGAAATTGGAATGAGGACTTCAGTCCCTAGTCTGGAGTCCGAAGTCCTGCCCCTCGTCCTGCCCGTCAGTCCTGTCATTGTCACTCGGCAACAAAACAAACTGCAGCGGTGCAAGGAAACACTGCAGACTACGAATACGAAAACAGAGCTCAGGGGAAATGGTGGCGGTGGCGCTGGCAGGGCTGGGGCAGACTTTTGCTTTTCATTCATACGAAATTACCTGCGGCCAAGAGCTTAATGCCAGTTGGACTGCAAAATCCACTTAGGAAGTTGATACAATCAGTTCCTCTCCGGCTGGAGATGCAACCACTCGCTGCCACCCCATCCTCACATCCTGCCTCTCCATTTCCCAGTGCATTCTGCGGCCTGCATGGATGTGGATGTGGACGAGGACGAGGATGTGGATCTGGCCCTGGCTCTGGATGTAGATGGATTCATTAAAACGAATTGCTGCCAGTTTTAAGGCCTGCCTCGCAACCAATGGCAAGGAACGATGCACATCCCAAAAATGTGATGTGGGTATAAGAATGCCCAAATGGGAAGCCAAAAAGCCTTGACTTTTAGACCTTAAAATGGGAAAGATGTGATACAAAACTGATTAGTTTTTTAAGTGTGCTAACGTTTTTAAGAAGAAGCATTGAAGACTAACCCTTAAATGCATAATTTTGTAATCAAGTAAACATTATAATTATTTTACCGATTAAAAGGGTTTAAGAAACAATTCAAAAGTAATTTAATATTTTCTCATTGAGGTCTTGAGCTCCTTTGTAAGGGTTTCTCCCTGTGCACTTTTATATCCTAGTCTCAGTGAGTGGTGTGCAGTTTTGTGTGTGTCTGCCTATGGGTGTATGAGTTGTTTTTGGGGTTTTGTTTCGGGACTCATTGACGTGCAACATACATATAGATGGTGCGGGGCGTGGCTGTTCTGCGGCTGTTGGGGGCTTGGTTTTGTTTGCGCCGCAAAGTATGCAACGGCTGCTGGTTGCAAGTGCCCCGGGAATAGGTTAGAAAGGGGCTTAGAAAGGAGGTTTCGGGTGCAGGATTGCGGAATGAAATTTGGCTGCCTTATTTCGGTTAAAAGTTTATCACATCCTGCTCCCTGCTGTCTAAATGGCCACAAGTGGAAAACGTATTAAAACTGCAAATTAACTGGAGAATAGAGCTGATGATGATGATCAGTCCACTCCGCCCGAGAAAGCCGCCTAATTAGGGGAAGAGCTTTCCCACTTGGAAGCTGCATTCGAAAGCTCGGCTCTGCCTAGCTCTGTTAATTATTAATGCCTCACATTTAAATGCACAGCTTAGACTAAAACCTACACTCCAGAGTGGGCTTGGGCGTGGGCGTGTGCTTCTCCCATATGCCCATTCGGAAGGGAACGCTTTGAGCCGCTCCGTTTTCAAGTGTGCGGAGGAGGCAAGCTGGGGCAACACTTCCGCATCGGGAAAAAGAAAGCATAAAGGATGTACGAGTATATCCTTGCCCACACTCTGGCACACTGAGAAAGCCAGATAGGTTGGCATATTGTGCTTACGCATACATTTGCACAGACAAACAGAAGCAAAGAGCCTCGCATCCAGCATCCTATATATCCCACACATCCTTCATTCTTCATCCAACATCCTACATCCCAACAGCCTGGATCCAAAGTGGATCGGAGTCGAGTCCCCAGACCGGCTGAACTCCATGTAACATGTTAATGAACTGCGCCAACTGTGTTTGCACAAAACTTAGTGTAATGTAATCCAGGCTGGGCACAGGACCCAGCTTAGAACCCGCACATGCACTGAGCTAAAGCTAACTATAAATTTAGGAATATTTAAGACAGTGAAAGGAATATTTAAGGCATACAAACTAGAGAGAACAAATAGAGAATATATCTTAAATAGAGATTAATTTCATAAATTTGTAAAATTAACTACAAGAACTTCTCATCAAAGGAGTAATTATGAATTCCTGTATGAAGTCAGCACCCCAGTTTTCACCTCAGTGTATATATGAGGGCACCAACACACACAAACACACTGGGGGACTCTCTCACACCTCAACGCCCGATGTGTCGAATGTTACGCTAAGGAGTAACTTTGACATTTACCATTCAAGGCTTATGAGTGCCACCACAGGGCGGTGGGGTCCTGGCAGGGAAGAGGGGAGCATCAGGACGAGGGAGGAGTGCTGTAACCCGCCCGGGCAATTGCCTTATGGTTATTTTCATAGCCCTGGCCTGGCCACAAAACTGCGAGCCAAGTGTGACACCGAGACGTGGACAGGGAGAGGATAGGGACTGGGACAGGACAGGAACTTGAATGGAGGCTTGCAGGCCATAGATGCTTTTAGTGGGCGGCAAAAGGACGAAATGCGAAGGACGCAGGCTGTGCGGCGACAAACTAAAAAAAAGAGTTTGCAACGGCGACAATCCAGCTGGGATTTTCTCGGTCTCTTCTTCTAGTATTTGTTGTGGTTGTTACTTTTATTGTTGTTGTTGTTGTTGTTGCTGTGATGGGGAAGGACACGTAAGTGCAAAGGCCTTACATAGAGGACATCATCAGGTGGAAAATTAAATTGCATTTAAGGCAATTGACAGAAGAAGAAGATGAAGGTGCCACCTGTGCTGATGAATACCTCAGCTGGGGTGGAAAATGCCTTGCAAAATTATTGGGTGCAAAATTCCTCAAAAGGTTGTAGGCTCCTCGCAAATTTGTCAAGTTTCCTATTGATTGGTGAGCAAATGGGCTAACAGGAAAGTGCACAGGAAATAATAATTATAATACCTAATACTAAGAATAATTTTATATTTTGTTTATGGTTATTTCGTTGTCTGAAACTGTATCAATGTTTATATCGTTATGTACATTTTAATAACCTTTTGTTTTAGAAACAAATAACCATTACAACAAAATTATAGTAGTGTGTACTTTGGACAAAAGACCCTAATTAACGCATTTGAATATTATGGGGGTTTTCTTTGGTACTAAAAGTCTATTTATCTGCAGCCAGGCATAATGTAGACAAGTGGTTACATGAATTACCACTCTATTTATAAAAATAGGGTTGAAAAGCATTTAAATTGTGTTTATTTATGTATCCTACAATAGTTTTTAATTATTTTAATGAATGCAATTAACACAGGTCAATATTTATAAAGTAAAATTATGTTAAATAAACAACATATGATTTAAAAAACGAAGTAAACATTATTAAACCACTCATATAATCATATTTTTTAAGTCAAAAGATAATCCTCACTAAGTCACACCCATTTAATGATCTTAATGGCCACTATTACTTGCCACTTCTTTCATTTTTGTTCTGTGTGCAAATCAGGTAGCTGTAGTTCGTCATAATTATTCATATTGTTGGCCGAAGTCGGGGGAGTAGGAGAAGGACCAGATAGTGGAGAGTGGGTGGAAAAAGGACAAGTCCTGGCCACTTGCACTTGCTGCAGTGTCATATTAATTTAGTCAAGTGGCCACTTAAATTTTGCCACGACAACTAGAGAAAGAGAGGGGCAGAGGTAGAAATAGAGATAGAGATAGAGCTAGAGAGCTAGAGGTTGGAGTGAGAGAAACAGCGAAAGAGCGGAAGGATGACGAGGACGTTAAATGTGCAAATGGCAGTGCCAGCGTGTCCTGTGTCCCGTCTCTATCTGTCTCCCTTTCACTCCCACTCCCACTCTCTCCCTCTCTCTCTCTCTCCACCCGTCTCTTTCCCTTGGAGGCTGCTGTGTCTGTGTGAGATTTGCATAAGTGCATGGGTATTAGTTTGGGTAAAATGTCACTGACTTTTGTCAGCCGCCTGTCAAATGGGCGCCCAAAAGTGTGCAAAGCAAAAGCATTAAAAGCCAGAGAAAGCGAGAAAGAGGGATGGGAGGGGGGCATACAGACAAGGAGAGAGACAGACAGCGAGAATGCCTAATGATTACAAATTGCCAGTGGCAATTTTAATAACCGCCACGACCGCAAAGCAATAAATAAAATTCACAATAAACACATTTCAACAAAGGAAACCGAGCTGAGGCGGCAGCGGCTGTTACAGTGTGTGTGTGTGTGTGGAAATCCTGGCGGCAGGAAAATCTAGAAGCTAAAAGCGGCTTTAATGCATTGCCGCGATTAATATTAATTTCATGCGGTGCAGCGCCCAGTTGGAGGCTATCCAAGCCAAGTAAAGTCAGCCCAGGCGGGATTCCAGGATCCGGGGATCCGAGGATTCGTGGGGATTGGGGCAAATGCAGTGCTGCAGATGAAGCTGCAGATGCAGATGAAGTGAAGTTGATGGGCCTGCAAATGGGCAAGGGGGTGTAAGCGAGGGATAGGGATAACGACGAGGACAATGCCGCCACATCATGCGCATCATTAGCCGAGATGCAGAGCCAACACAGCGGAGAAACAAGTCTCCACTCGGAAAAACTAGGCAAAGTTTATGAACTAAAAATATTAATAAATGTGGCTTTAGTTTGCTAATTCTGACAGCAGATTTTGTAGAGCAATATTAACAGCATATTTTAATTGCTTTTAAGCAAGCAAACATTTTCCGACTGCTTTGAATGCCTACCCTTTCCTGCAGTGCATTCACATTCATCGCATGCAGCTTCGCTTTTCCCCCCTTTCGAATTTTCCAGCTCATTTCGGCTGCAAGAGATTTTCCTTGTTCAGTTCGTGCCTCGCTGGCGGATTCACCCCAAATCGCTGAGCCGCTCGCTCGATGCCAGATAACCAGATTCTAATTGGTATCCATAACTGCGGGGCCACAGCCCCGAATTTAACACACTCGAGGGCCCTCGCCTTGTTGGATACGATATAACATCTATACACTCGCACACCTTTTCCCCATTTGCATATTCATTTTCCACATAATCATCATCATCATCAGCGTCAGCAGCCCCGTGTGTGATCCGCACTGATGGAAAACTATCAAATTCATGGAGTAATTAACAGAGCTGCGAAGCAGGGGGGTGGTTAGCGGAGGGGAAGAAAGGGTTCGCCAACATTTTTGGGCGCCTAAAAATAGAATTTAATTTGACTTTTGCCAGTTGGCAGCCGCCATACACCTGTGGGAAAAAGGATTGAGGGCGAAGTTCCCCCACTGACGTGCTGACAGCATTAATTTCAATGCGGTTATGTGATTTCGGTGGCTGGGCTGGCAGCGAGTTACTTAAAGCCGGGAGGGAAAGCTGCAAATTAATTCGGGAAAATCCTTAACCAGAGTGTAAAGTGTCGAGTATGCATGATATGAAATTTTCCGTATTAAAATGAAGCTTTAAACTGCCGAACGTGACTTAACTTTATAGTTTTCATTTATTTAGTTTCAGTTAATCTACAGACTCATTTATATTATCTAATATACCCTAATCTAGTTAGAGAGTATTAATGTATTTAAAGAGTGAGTTAAACTTTTAGCTAATACTTGCAAGAACTAATTTGTCGTTGATTTAACAAGAATAATTAAGTTATAAGCTTGAGGCAGTTCTAATTCTTAAAATTTAAACTACATTTCACTTTTACCAACAAAGAAAACCAATATAGCTTAAGAGGTTTCAGCTGGTATCTTGTCAATAGTGCATGTATTTTATAAACTTGACTCTATTGTCTCTTAAAGTAGAACACTTTGGCTGAAAGCTTATAAATTAAAGCTGCTAGGCTAATGGAAGCAGGTGATTAGAGCTCAGAATAAACCTCTTAAAGAAGTAAACTTCACCTAAAATGCTGCAGGCACTCTGCAGAGTTTGGCTTGTTTCATCCCAGCACTTCTGACACCGAACTCACTCTCTGTATTCTCTCCTTGCAGCTCCCCGGTGCACGGCAAACGGCAAAACTAATTTATGGCATTAAAAATGCATATTTTCTAGCAGTGCGTCTCCAGTTTTTATCATTTGCCAGCTGCCAGAAGGGAAACTGGAAACTGGATAAAGTGAAGAAGGAGCAAAGAAAAGCGGAGCTGAGACGGCACGTTGGTCGAAAATTGGATTTGGCTGCGGAGGATTTTGAATCCGAAACCGAATAGGAATCCGAAAGTTCTTTAGTCAGCATCAGCATCAGCATCAGAGGGAACGCAGGATAATTCGCATTTTTTCTCCGGAGACTGGCAACGAAATGGCTTTCCTATGTGCAACGGTAAGTTTTCCCCCCTTCATGTCCTTTTATATGGAGTCGCCATACATCATGTCGCGATAGTGCAGTAAAATTATAAGGAAATGCTTTGCACTTATGGCGAACATCATTTTTAACGTGCCATACACAGCGTATACGTGATATTTTTCACATTAAACTTTTCCGCGCTCATCACTCTTTGCTCGCAAGTGATTTTAATAATGTGAAAAATGTCAGATCGTTATGGTTAAACTGCCGCATGAAGCGGTATGCTGTTACCAAAAACGCCTGCACTGATGGATTGCAGGCGGTAAAATTAATCATAAGCCGTGTGGTTGTGTGTGTGTGTGCTGCAACAGTTATGCCTTTTAAAGTGCGATGTATTCCGAAGGGGGTTGAAGTGGCATAATACGGCGGCTTGGGGTAGAGAGCAGTGGGGCAGTGTGTTGACAAATAAACACATGCCATAATACGTGCAAACTCTGGCTAGAATAACGAAAACAACAGCAGCTACACCAGCTATGGATGGATATAGATAGAAGCCGAAAATGGAGAGTTTGCGTTGTATTAACAGCTGCCCGCACTGTCAATATTCCTCGTCGATGCCAAAGGACCAAAAGGATGCGGGGCGGGCTGCTGGGCGGTGCGGGAAAAGCAACAAGCTATGACAATGGCGGCATCCCAAAAGCCAGCAGCCAAGACAAGCTCTTAGCCCATCTGCTGAACGGTGGCACAGTGGAAGGCCAAAGGCATTGTTTTAGCAGGTTCAGCTCGCAAATAAAATAAAAGGATACTGGTCCTTAGGTAAAAAATCCTTAAACTTAAACTCTTTAATAATCAAAGTAACATTATTATTATCTTATGTGTTTTATAATTAATATCGCATTGGCCGGATTAATTGAATTTTTCCCGTTTGTCCCACTGTTTAAATTTGGAATCCTTCGTCTGCCAATCCCTTTTCGTCCTGTCGGCCGTCGACGGCTGGCTGTTGTGAGTGCTGATTGTCAAGTGCTCGACCCAGACACGTGCTTACACAGCAATCCAGAGTCCTGCAGTCCTGCCACGCCCCTCCGCCGCCGTCCTCTCAATATTTGTTGAATTTCGAGTTAAGCTAACGTGCAAGTGTATTTAATTTGTGATATCATCGAGGGGCAGGCGATGGACCGAGTAGTCCTGGCCCAAGCAGGAGTAGGTGGGTTCACCCGATCATGTGTGGGGTCCTGTGCGGGCGGCCATTAATGCAGCATTTAAGGATTTTGCGGTCAGAGCTGCATGCTGCCTGCACTTGAACCGGGCAGAGGAGACCAAAACAATGCCACATTCAAGTGCATTTGAGCAGCAATAATTTTTGCGGTGAGCAAAGACAAAAGCCTATTAATGGACACACACACACAAGCTCGAGTATCCTGCATTCCTGCATTGCGGTTGCAGGTGTGCGCGTGCATGTGTGTGTGGGGCTTTTATTTCATTTAATCAATCATGCATTTAGTTGACAAAACGTTTAAGACAAAAGCCCCTCGGAAGAAGCAGCCGAGTTAAATGGCTTTTCATCATCGGCTCAGCCTTTGCATTGAGTTCGAGCATGAATATGATTTTGAATAGGAGTATTACATATATTTCTATAGGGAGAGATTTGAGCGGAAGGTAGGATGATAACTACTGCGAAACCCTTCCAGTTTGTGCGTCTAGTTAATTGAATTTTAGATTACTCCCTCCTCCCGAAAAATGATTAGCGGCCTCTCATGCATAAGTAAGTTTTCAATTCTGTTCGGTAATTTGATTTGCCGTCAAGAGGCGGCTCTAGGCCCGACAAAAAGGGTATCAATTATCGTGGCCAGCCTAGAAGTATGCCGCAAGGATTGCGTAATGCCCGATTACTCCCGGAGGGAGGAGGAGCCGGGCTACGGGCCCAGTTGGAGGCCACTTGTCACAACTGCCAGAACAGGCCCGAGCAGTTCGGGGACTGCAGGCAACTTTTTGTCAATGGCCAGAGGCCTCAAACTTTCTGCACAATGAGAAAATTGAGCAAATAAAAATAGAATTGATTGGTTATTGCAATACTTGTATTTGTGAGGACAAAAAATATAGCCTGAGGGAATTGCTAGCAGACAGAAATTAGAGAAAAATATGTAGCATATATTTAAGCAATTAATCTTCTTTAAAATACATATAAAAAGGAAGAAGGAAGGAAAGGTAGTATATTTTTCTTATAATCCTTGGAATATAAAATGTTTTCAAGGAAAGCTCTTAGCTTAGTTCCAATTATCTTGCCATTGGTGCCAGCCACATTTGGCCATCTTAAAGTTTTTACGAGTTCCCTGAGCTCCTCTGGCTAATAAGTTTTGGCTCTCCGACTTTATCTTGATTGACTATAAAGTTTTGGACCAGCAGGTTATGTGTATGCGAGTTTTGTGATATTTTTCTGCCTGTGTGCGGCGGAGCCTTGCACTCGCACACACATGAGTAACATCAGTGTGGTTGACTGCTTGCGTCATCAGCATCGCCAGCGGAGTATCAGCCTTGGCATGCAGTCAAAACGCAGCTCGGCCCCCCACTTCTCCACTCTCCACTCTGCACTCTCCCCTCTGCACTCCCTCCATATATTTCCCTCAGCCATTGCCCGCAACTATTTTTCTATGTCAGGGGACAGGCGAACCGAAGCGGATGCAACTGCCCCAGACTGCGGCGGAGGCCACTGGATGTCATCAACTCTGCTCAGCCCTTCGCTGCTGAAGGCAAACAAAAAGCTTAACCTCAGCACAAATTTAAGCAAATATTTGCCCTCAGCCTCCCTGCCCTCACCTTACCCGGCTTGGTCTTGTTCTCAAGGCAACTCCCCTTACCATTCCATTGATGCAATTGAAGCCGGAAGCAGTTTATTTTTATTTTGCCCCTTTTTGCGGTGTCAGCAAAGAGGTTAACATTAAGCAGGTGCAAAGGGGTTAAGCAGAAGCAAAAATAACACACATCAAAGGGATATGTTTCCGAAATAGAAAGGACTTGAATGGACAACAATAATAACCTTTAGAGATTTACTTTTTAGGCATTTTATCATTCCAAAATCTGTACTTTTAGATGATATATAATTTATATAAATATTTACCCCATAAAAATAGTAAACTTAAACATTTTACAATAGCTTAAAGTAGTAAGAATATAATGCTCTTTTTGATAAACTAATGGAATGCATTTCCATCAGTAAAAAAGTGTTGATCACTATTTTTTCCCCTGGGATAAAGGCACATTCTCCCTTGATGCATTCACGATTTTAATCGGTTAAATGGCAGGGGGAAATGCAGGCCATATCTTCCGAGCAGCGCCAACTAATGATGCGCAAAATGTTTACAAATCATTTTGTCAATAACGAGGACTACGACGACGCCGGGATTCAAAAGTGCGGGAATGGGCGATAAAGGAGGCACAGAGGATCCTCTGTCAGGCCCATAATTTGCCCACATTTCTTGCATTCATCCGCTGGATGGAGCGGCCATGAAAAGGTCATTAGTGTGTGCGTGTGCCTCTCTTTTTCCCCTCTACACACAACTAGTACATGTGTGTGTGTGTGTGTGTGTGTGACACAAATGGCCATTCAATATGCCAAGAAAAGGGGGGAGGGGGGACCCGAAGGCAGAAGGACATGAGCTAAAGCCAAAGCCATAACAGCCACATGCTTTTTTCCACAACATTAACGCAAATTGCAAATAATAAAAATTCAAAATACCGAACCGTAGAAAAAGCAGCACGTGTTGCTGTTGTTGTTGTGCATAGTGTGTGTGTTTGCCCGGGTGTGTGCGGGCCCCTCAGGGGTGCAGGGGGGGGCCTCCTAAGGCAAAACCACAACAACGAGGAGCCATGGGCACATTTATCGCAGCCAACGAGGCATTTTTTAAGTCCTGCAAAGGTTTACACACATGTATGTGTGAGGCAAGAAAAAAATATAGGAAATTGAAGGAGAATACATCCTGCACTATGGAAATGGGGGAAAGCTGTGTGCAGAGTTTCCCATGGTATATTCTCCGCCATTCAGCCGTGATTGATCTATGTGGCTGGGGAAATCCTGCAATAACGGCAAGTCACAAAGTTTGAACTGAAAGTTGATCTTCGGAAATGTTAGTAACTCAAGGAACAAATTTTAAATATAAATAAGGAAGGAGTTAAGAGCTTACAACTATTTACTTTGATAGCTGAAAATCATATTATCTAAGATCAAGTTAAATTTAACTTAACATTTATAAGAACCTTAACAGAAAACACTTCGCTTTCATCTTTATCTTGCCTTTATTATCCAGATTTATATTCCTCTGGCAATGCTTTTAATTCTGTCTGATAAAATATAGGCACTCTGTGTATAAAAGGTATCTGGGATATATCTTAGCACACCGCAAGATTCTCTGGCATTTTTTCTGCGGCGCTGCCTTTGCCAGCCAATCAAAATGGAAATCTATTTTATGCAGAGGCACGCAGCTTGGCCGAAGCCGCCGGATCGCCGCCGCCCACATATGTGGCTATATAGTCACTGTATATATATACAGATATATGTATATATATACAGATATTTCTCAGGCACAGCGCCTTTTCCCGGGTCCGTGACTGGCGAGGCGTTGGCGTAAATGCTTTGCGTATGCATCCATGCATGCGACGCCATCTCGTGCAGCTGCCTTTGGCCCTCCTCCGGCCGTACACAATCCGGACTTTTAACCGGACCCGGACCCGGATCCGGAGTTGGCATACAATTTATGTGCGAAATATGGCGCCGCACACCTTTTACTTTGCGTTTCCATGGCGTTTCCTTTGCCTTCGCCTTCAGCTTTTCCTTGCCCTTTTCCTTTTCTGTTGTTTGTGGCCAACCTGCCACGTGCGGGACAAAATTAAAAGCCTTTGCACGCTCCACTTCCAATCCCACCGAATTCTGGTGAACTGCAGCTACACTGGGGATAATATTTAGGATTTAAATGCTAAGAAAATACTGATAAATCGTATAATAAGCTGGATATGTGTTGAACATATTACTAGTATTTTTTACTTGCTTATTTTTCAAGGGATATCTAAATATTATCATCCTAATCACATTGTATCTCCTTCTTCTATTTCCTCTGCCGCGATATTGCTCTAATGGATATAGCTGGCCAGAGTAATGACATGGCGACCATTGGTGACATATCGATGATCTCACCGCCCACGTCTTCCATCTCGAACGATCAAGATCCGTTTGGACAGCTGCCACCGCTACCACCGCCACTGCGTTCCACCCAAGTGCTCCAGCCGCTGAGCGTGTTTCCAGGTGCCCGCCCGCCCAATTATCCTGCGAATATTTTGAATTATTTCCGCACACATTATATATACTTTTACTATGTATATGTGTGCCAATTTGTATTTGTTCTTCTCGTTGTTTGCCTGCAGTTCTTTCCTTTTGTTTGGGCGCAGTTTTTTGTTGCCATCTCCTTCCTTTCAATATTTTAGTTGCCAGAGTTTTTGTATAGCCTTTTTGGCCATTAAAAAAGTTTGCTGCCGTTACTGTTGCACCTTTTTGTTAAAATCCTGATTTTCTTTTCTGTTCTGCCATTTCCAATTGATTGCAACTTTAATTGGTGTGTAGATTGGATTCCTTGATTGGTCGGTTTGTTTATTTGTTTGATTTACTATTTCCACACACACTCGCAAAAAGCGCCTGCATCACATACACTCACTCATAACTCACACCCGAACTACACCTGATGTACACCTGTACGAAGTACCACTAGCCACACTCTAACATCGCCACAGAGAACCACATTTTGTCCCTAACTTTTGTTTAGCATTTTCAGCAGCATTTTCAGTCAATCAATCAATCAGTCAAATCTCAAAAACCAATCAGTCAAACAGTCGTCCATTAATTTATCGTTGCTCTCTCGTTTTTTCCACCCAAAAAACACTGAGAAAGAAATAATTGAGAAAGGATATGCTTGTCTGCAAACTGCTTTTGTTCTTAAAACGTATATTTTAAGATAATATAAACTTGATTGACTCATCACTGTAAAACTAGTTAGTTAGAAAAAATTAATTCACAAAAAAATAATATTTTTTAGATGAGTTTTTACTAGAGTTCTGAAATTCTCTTAAAAGAAGTCTAAAAGTATGCAATAAAATATTTTAGTGTACAAAGTGAGTGTAAATTTATAATTTTGAGAGCATCTATAGTTTATTATAAATATATTCTAAAAGGAATGCCGTCACCATAAAACATATGGAATAGAAAATATTGTTGCATACTTTTAGAAACCGTTTTAAACGATATCAATTCTTTTAGAAAAGTTTCTTAAATGGAACCTTTTTTAATACTTTTACCCGAGTCAAACAAGTTTAATATTTGATATATAACAAGAACAGAACATTACCGAGACAAGCTCTTACTTTCTTGATTTATTTCTTTGTGTGTACACACACGCATTCTCCAACTTCTCTCTCTATTCCTCTACTTGTCTAGTTCTATTTGCTTGCCGTTTGTATTGCCACTTTTTGACTATATAAAATAACAATTTTCGTTTGTGTTGGTTGCCACTCGAAACAAAACAAAAACCGAAAACCAAATCATACCAAAGTTTCGAATTTTTCAAGTAGCTCTTTGCTCCTGCCGCTCTATATGTGTGTTCCTTTTTGAATTCGTTTGTTAGAGCAACAAATTAAAGAGATTGCGACGGCGCTGCTTTCTTAAGATTTTTTGAACGCCAGAGTTTTACCTGTGTGTGTGTCGTCCACCTTTAGCTACCTTTCGTGCTGTACAAAATGAATATTGCAACGGAGTCAAAGCCAAAACCCAATGCTAACAAACTGCAACATTTTGTGCTCTCTATTCTTGCATACAACCAACTACAACAACTACAACTACGAACTACAACAACAACTAAAATAATGAAAATGACAAAATCTCGACCATCTAAATATTTGCGTTCGTTTTACTGTTTATTTCAAATGTTTGTCTTATTTTAAACAATATTTACGTATCATAATGTGTAGAGTGAGTATACGAGATAGCCAAAAGAGAAAAAAACAACAGCTTTCGTTATTATTCTTAAGTTTTGTTTTAATTTCGGTTCAGTTCAGTGCCTCTTTGTGTATGCGTTTGCTCTCTGTCCAGAGTGTTATCTAAAATCTAAGCCCTAAACGGTTGTGTTCTGAATTCTCCTCATGCCTGGCAGTGTCCAATTTGAGCGAAGATTCCTACGATTATGTTTTTGGTGGTCGACGTAAGACTCCGCCCACAACAACGTCAACACAACTCAAGCTGACCTCACCGCCCGTGCGTTTGCGACCCGAAGGTGGGTATATCCCTCAGGTGGGAGCCCTACATGAGTCTAGAAATGGGAAATTCGGGATTAAGTACCATCCATTTATCCTTTAAATATATATATTAAAAAAGGTGAAGTTACTGAGACCCACTCTGTATATAGGGTTCATGTAGGGCTCTTACTTAGTAACCCAGAACTGGGATGTAACACCCTCTCAACCCTTGATTTTTCTTGGACATATAGACGCCTATCGCGGAGCTAACATAAACAACGGAAGGTTCTATCGTCACTCCTTCAGCTACGCCCCCAAACGGCAGCGCCACTCGAGTCGGGATGATCGAGACCGCGAGTCTAGGTTGAGATGTCATGGCGAGGACGAGGCCACACTGCGCCAATTGCTGCTCGAGTACGTAGAACTCCAGTTCGATCCCTGAAATGAACTGGAACAACACTTGTAGAATTTTATAATATATATATATTTATAGCCAAGGCCAAAACACTTGGCCCCCGCCGCCAGCAACCTCTGATCCGCTGCCAAGTGGGCCCGTAATGGACTCGCAGCAGCTCATTACGGGTCATTAATTTGCAGGCGCGACCAGTGGATGCTGTCGGCCATAAATATCCGCTTTCAGTTAGACAAATAAACAGCAATTATTTGTGTGCGCCATGTTTATTTAATTTATTAAACAAATAACGAAACGATATTTTTAGTTTCGCCGTAAATAAATTTTAATTACAATTTTAATTTGTGTGCTATTACAGCCATTACTGCGGAAGGGTCTCCTTCCGCCGCTTGTTTTTCAATTTTTCGTTTGTTTTGCGGCTTGTGAAATATATATTAACGAGCAAATATGCAATGTATACGCCAATCCAACCGTATTTGTTTAATGTTCTCCTCCCACACAGATTTGCGCAAGTTATGTTCAGTTAAGTGTCCTGCGTGTGTCCTTAGACTGTCAATTATTCATTGAGGGCCTTTGTGTTGTGTTGTTTTTGTTGCGCAACCTCCCCGACAAAAATATCATATAAAACCCCAATAACTCAACCGCGGCCACATACGACATTCACCAAACCCCCGAAAAGAAAAGAAAAGAAAAGAAAAGAAAAGATAAAGATATAGCGAGAAAAGCGCTAACGAAGTTGAAGAGAAAGCAACCTAGAGATATAATTATAGTAAAAAGACTCTATAAAGAAATCTATTTACCGACGGAGTCCAAAGAAAAGCCAACAAAATGATGGGCACAATGCCACCCAGGTACATATCCATTCAGCCATAGCCCTAGCCATAGAGTTAATTTAAAAATTAATTAATTAACATTAACAATTAACAAGTAATACCAAAGCCAATCGCGCCTTGCGATTATGAACAATTCGAACATCACTCATACGCCATGTAAACCGAGCACACATTTGGTTTCATTCTTTCTTTCGTTCAGCCATCAGCCATCAGCCAAAGCCATTATCCATCATTCATCAAACCGATTGTGTGTGTCATATATTAATAAATAATTGTGTTCACGTACATTTAAATGGCTTCTCATCCGCATTGATATAGAACTTTAATTAAAAACTGTTAATTAGCAGCCGTTTGTTTGCCGTTTGCCGCTGCCTTTTGCTTTCACAAGAACCTCCTTTGTTGCCGTGTCACGCGCTGTACAAAATTGCAACTCAATCAAATCGTATTTACTTTGCTCAAATGTCACCGAGTGATTGAACACATGTGTGTCCGCAATTTCACTTCCACACAACCTGTCAGTCACTCGAGTACACTATATACATGTATGTTTTCTATCTGTGTATGTCTGCAATCACCGGAAATGCATTTCGTCAACTGCAGACGCAGCGAAATTACTCGAAAGGGAATATGGAATAGGGATGACAGCAGTGAGCGATAGTCCTATATCGACTTTGCTTGGTAATCGATTATGTATCGACATGATCGCTCTATTTCTAATGCCTTCGATTATTCCGATATTGATGGATGAAATGCATTTCTGATCTGCACCTGATGCCCCCTCGCTGTCCACACTTGTTGTACAATGTCTATATGTGTTCTTTATCATCCAATTCACGTTTTTTGAAACCCTTTCGAACCACAACAACTGCCACAATAACTCCATCAACCATGTACTATGAACAACAACAACAACGTAACTCAACCACCGATACAACAATAAAAGCCACACGCAAAGTGGCCTGGTATTCACGCCACTCAATGAGTATGCAATTACAACCAACTAACTTCAATTACGAATCTAAATATTTTTACTTCTCTCGACTTGCCCCCGCTCCTCCTCTCTACTTCTAATACTATTTATTGTAATGCAATAATCCAATCAACTTCACCCTCAACCCCTGCACTTGCTGCACTGCTCTCTTTCGGCACTCGTAGCCCATCAAATTGATTTGTTAATTATTATAATATTTGCCCAAAAACCAGTGAACTCTCCCCTTTTCACTCAATCGGCTCTTCTACTGCATGCATCGCAATTACTATTCAATTATGTTCAAATAAATTAATTTAGTTTCGAAAACGTGCTCATCATTTGGCTGGGAGAAAATAGAGAGAGAAAGATATGTATGTATATAGAAATCATAGTGATTGTGCGGAGTGGGTTCTGAGTGTGAATCCCCTAGTTGGCACTACTCAAGAGGCCCTCAGAAGCAGCCACAGCAATAGGCTGCCTTTGACTGCACAGAGAAAAATAATAAATAGATAAATAAATAATAAATATAGTAGGAATAAGAATAAGAAATATTTATGATATCTTAATCATTTAATTAGGATTTTTATTATAATTTGTCAGGCATTGTTATGAAGTTAAAGACATCTTGTATTAAGACATTCTATATTATATATTAGAAAGTGTTAAAATATAAAGCATTTTAATAGGATTAAAGTAAATTTCAACTATTAAAAGACGTAAATTTGAATTACTTATGCCAAAGAGTCAAAGGCTTTTAAATTCACTGTAGAAAATGAATCCAGACATACTAGTTTCGTTTAGTTATGTAAAAAAAGAGTCCCGGAAAGCGTGAATACTATTCCTTTTCTCTGTGTGGGTGTGTGTGCCAGTGTGTTGTGTGTTTTTTATGACATGCCAAAAAGTGTTTGAGGGTCATTAAGCTGCTGTTCGCACCACGCCCACACTCGCACACACACACACACACACACTCGCCCGCACACCCATTCGCAGCCATGTAAGGCCATTGACAAACATCCTTTGGCCGGGCAGTCAATCAGCCTGCGGTTGGCCACTTCAGCACCCCGCCGCCTCTCTCTCTCTCTCTCTCGCTCTCTCTGTTTCACCCCGAGCCCTGCATGTCATCGAGTTCATAATTAGCTTAACCCTTCACCCCCCACACTCCACCAGCGTGCGTAATCTTCTGCTCAATACATCACTCAGTCAGTCAGCCAGTCAGTCAGTCACACAATATTTTCAGGATTTTTCAACTCGTTAAATGTCCTCCATTTGTGTTGTTTGTGTTTTCGGTTCCGTAAATACATACATATATATGTTATTCCGTTATTCCGTTGCTGCAATGAATTACTGTACACTTTTTATGGTTTAATGTTTAATGTTTAATGTTTTCATACTACAACAGACCCCAGACTAATTGGCGTAACGGTCCCTTCACCAAAATTAACAAATAACAAAATTAACCAAAGAAAAACCCAGAGAAAAACTGTAACGAACAGAAACTACTGCTCTTTGTTGGTTTTTCAACCTTCACTCCATCGCGTGATCCAAGTAGAGACATTCTTTTCCGTTCATCCGTTCATTTGGCTTGCATATTTCCCCTTTGAAGCGAATTAAACAATTTCATGAAATACAAACAAAATGTTAATCATGCAAAATCATAAAGTATTGCCTTGCAAAACGAAAGCGACGAGCAAAAGACCACAAATAAATTTTAAAAACCTAAAAAAAACACGAGAGCTGCTGAAAAAGTTTATGAGAGTCAACAAACAAATCAAAACGAAACAAAAACAATCGAACTGAACGAAATACGAAATACGACAAGAAAAACATGAATTTGCAACGTTTGGTGAATGTCCTATATGCCAATTGGTTCCACCCGAATCCTCCCTAACCCGATCCGATTCGATCTGATTGATGTACCTTACATACTGCCATATGTACGAGTACTCGTGCCCTTTATATACATATATACGTATGCTATATATGAGCACAATCGATTTTGATTTTAATTTATTCGCTGAATTTATTGTGTGCACTGGTTGTGAGATCTGACCTGAGCCCTATCTATATCTATATCTATATATAGCTGTAACTGTAGCTGTAACTGTAACTGATGGATGAAGGTGAGGCGAGTCTGAATATTTGACGGATGCTCTACTCTGACTATGGATTTTGGCGGGTTAATGTGATTGAAATGCTGTCAGGTATAGATAATCCGCTGAGGGCATGACAGCTTTGTCTTGTCAAAAATTTAATATTCCCATTTTCCCCTACCTCCACCCCCCTGAAAACCTGGGCGCAGCTTTCTGACGAAATGAACAGCCCGGAATGGTGGCAAGTCATTTTAGCCAGGCGGAGGAGGCCTTGTGCACGTACTGCAGCTTTTAATGAATGCACACAAGCCAGGGAGAAATTGGCAGAAAATTTATTAAATGCTCACGTATACAAATCCCTTACACAAAACCGAAAATTCCTGCTTCTGACAGACGACGCACAAGCACACGTATGGCAATTGTTTTGCCAGAGAACAATAACTTGCACAGGATGCGCTCGAATCTCATCGCTTCGTCCTGGTTCTGGTTCTGGTTCTGCTCCTGATTCTGGTTGTTATGCTCTCGATTTTGTTTCGGATTCGGTTTCGCATTCGCAATCGCACTCGCCCCGCTGATGTATGCATAAAATAATCCCTTTATGCTCGGCACAACAATGTCCGTGAAATGCAAAACAATAACAGTACTAACGATACCCCTCCGCTTTGGCCCCGCACACTGCATTGCATTAACATAATGCGCAGGCAACTCAAGCACGGCCCACGTGTCGTATGCGCATTGTGTGGCGCGGCTGGGTGCCACATCGCCATGTATATATATCGGCATGTGTCGCTATCCGCTGGCAACTGTCGCCCACAACTTTTGTTGCCATTTGATTTAGATGCAGCCGCTGCCGCCGCCGCTGCCGCCGCCACCCCCCGGCAAACAAAGCGCAAAAAGCACCTTCCGATACGAGGGACTCACATATGAAGCGAACAAATACAATTAAATTGAGCAGAACTAATTAATGGTTAGTTTACGACATGGTCGTAATTCTGCAGAGTTCTTTGCAACTATAAATAAGAAAATAAATGCAGCTAAGCTTTTTCATTTGTGATTTAATTGGGTGAAGTGTATGTGTTGAGTATATTAATAAATATATATATTTTATATTTGATTGTGTAAAATTTATATGTTTTATATATTAACAAATATATAAGTAAATAGAGTTTAGTTTCCAATTTCTATAAAAATAATGCCTTTGAGTGATTTAAATCTTAAATCTCTTACTTCGATCTTCCAATAATCCTACTTAAATTGCGTATACGTTATCTGGATTTAATATTTTCCGATACGAGGCATACTCCACTTCGATATAGGGACTCACATATGAAGCCACCAAATAAAAAAAACTTTCCGAATTGAAATTAAGGCTGTTTACGCTTAATGAGGGTATTAAATTGCCGACTCAAAAATTCGTATATTTGAGGGCTTCTTGATAGCATAATTTGGTCAATAATTAAATGATAGCCAAATGTCATATATTTTCAGATTTGCCGTTAAAATTCCGATTATTTAACCATAAAATACCTACAAAAATGAAAAATAAAATTTTTGCCAATTTTTCAAAATTTGATAAGGGGTTACATCATCAAAATTGTCAAAAATTGACAAAAAAGTATTTTTTTTTATTTTCCAAACTAAGTATGCAGATTAATTAACCAAGTAAAAACTAACATAGAAAAGCTTTCCGAATTGAAATTAAGGCAGTTTTGGCTTAGTTATGGTTATTTTTTATTCTGACTTGTCCAGAAAATAGGATATTAAATTGACGACTCAAAATGTGTATTTTTGAGGGCTTTTTTAGATCATAATTTGGCCAATAATGAAATGATAGCTAAAAGCCGTATATTTTCTGATTCGCCGTTAAAATTCCAATTATATAACCATAAAATACCGACAAAAACGAAAAATAAAATTTTGGCAAATTTTTCAAAATTTGATAAGGGGTTACATCATTAAAATTGTCAAAAATTGACAAAAAATTTATTTTCTTTATTTTCCAAACTAAATATGCAGATTAATTAACTAAATAAAAACTAGCATGGAAAAGCTTTCCGATTCGAAATTGAGGCTGTTTTGGCTTAATTATGGTTATTTTTGTGTCTGACTTGTCAAAAAAATTAGGGTATTAAATTGCCGATTAAAAAATTGGTATTTTTGAGGTCTTCTGGAGAGCATAATTTGGCCGCAAATGGGATGACAGCCAAATGCTATATATATTCCGATCCGCTGTTTTTAAGGCTGTTTTGGCCAAGTTATGGATATTCTTAAGTTTGATTTGTCCAAAAATTAGGATATAAAAATGCCAATTTAAGGACCCAAAAATCCGCATACTTGATGTTTCTGAAGAGCATAATTTGGCCACAAATGGGATGACAGCCAAATGCCATATATATTCCGATCCGCTGTTTTTAAGGCTGTTTTGGCCAAGTTATGGTTTTTCTTAAGTTTGATTTGTTCAAAAATTAGGATATAAAAATGCCAATTTAAGGACCTAAATATCTGCATTCTTGAGGTTTCTGGAGAGCATAATTTGCCCAAAAATGGAATGACAGCCAAATGCCGTTTATATTCGGAATCGCCGTTAAAATCTTAGCTAACTTAACTATATAATATTAAAATATTGAATAAAAAAATTTTGGCCAATTTTTGAAAATTTGATAAGGTTGTCAAAAATTGGCCAGAAATTTATTTTTCTTATTTTCCAAACTAAATATGCAGATTAATTAACCAAATAAAAACTAACATGGAAAAGCTTTCCGATTCGAAATTGAGGCTGTTTTGGCTTAATTATGGTTATTTTTGTGTCTGACTTGTCAAAAAAATTAGGGTATTAAATTGTCACTCTATAATGGAAATATTTGGGGGCTTCTTGATAGCATAATTTGGTCAATAATTAAATGATAGCCGAATGTCATGTATTTTCCGATTCGCCATTAAAATTCCAATTATTTAAACATAAAATACCAACAAAAATGAAAAATAAATTTTTTGGCTAAAATTTTAAAATTTGATAAGGGGTTACATCATTAAAATTGTCAAAAATTGGCAAAAATTTTAATTTCTTTATTTTCCAAACGAAATATGCAGATTAATTAACCAAATTAAAACTAACATGGAAAAGCTTTCCGAGTTGAAATTAAGGCAGTTTTGGCTTAGTTATGGTTATTTTTAGGTCTGACTTAGGTCGATCTTCCAATAATCCTACTTAAATTGCGTATACGTTTAAATAAATTATGGTAAATAATATTACCTGGATATAATATCCAGGTAACACAGTTATTTACATTCAAATCCCCAATAAGCCAAGTGAAGCCTATAAAAATAAAGTATCAAGATGAATCAGTATTTGGAAAGCCAACGTAAATTATTTTTATAATTTTCATAGATTAAAATACCAGCAAACAACATTTCAAACCCAAATATTTAACTTGAATTGCCCACAAAAATCAAATAGAAATATTTATATCAATAAGCTACGAAACATTTGATTAAATTTAAATGAAAAACCACTATAAATCGAGTGTTTTCAGTTTTACAATTTCAATCGAAGTGCAAACAGCGAATCCGAATTGTTTTCACAGGCATTTGTGGCCGATGAAAATGTAAATTTGATGCATTCCATTACAGAGAGGAAGCAGATATAAACGGGATTAGAACTACAACTATGACAGGGTCTATCTATCTATCTTTCCGTTCTGTGTGGCCCAAAAGAGTTGCCTCTTGGCTGTCAGAGGAGGAAGCGTGGAAAATAAATGGGGCGGCTATCCCGGCCAGAGTTCAGAGTTCAGCTTGTATAAGTATATATAATGCCGTCAACTTTTCATTCTCGTGCATTGTACATTACTCTTGCCTTAACCTTAACGAAATATGCCAACAATTTACTTTAAGTTACTTTTTATGTACTTAGTGGCCTGGCTTTGTTATTATTATTGTACCCATCCCCTCGTGCGCCTCTCCCTGTTGTTTCTGCCCCAACACAGAAATCCTTTCTTGGACTTCTGCCCAAGGAGCTAGCTGAGTGACTAAGGAACTCGGCGGTAGTCCCGGGAAGGCGGGAACTCGCCAACTTGGAAACTGGCGTGCGTTTTCAGTTTTCATTTCTCGGTTTTGTATATTTTCTGTGGCCCATAAAATTTATGTTGCTTCATTCCTCAATAATTGCATAGCTCAGTACATTTTTAATGCAAGCGGTCATAAATAATTTCGTTTTGTGTGTGTTTCGTTTACGTTAACGTTTTGCGTTTTACGTTTTGCCTTTTGCGATTTGCGTTCTGTGTTTAAGCCAGAACGAAATAAATTACGTATACGCTAAGTAACTCAGTCTGTGTGTAGTAGCGACTATATAGTGCATTGAGTGCCATAAGGAATGAGCTCAAAGGCCTTCCCGAACGACCTGCGACTAAAGTGCCTTTCTGCTTCATATTTTCTATCTGACATTTGCAATCTGCCAACCGAAACATAACCCCAACTAAATGAAATAATGAATAACATACAAAACCTGGCGTGACCCCAGTTTGCAAAAGCAAGTTAGCGTGATGAGCATGAATCTGTCAGCGAAACTCGATGAGCTGCAGCGGGGAGATCGACACCTGGAGACGACGGTCGCCCTGTGCGAGATTCGCACCCAGCTCCAGGAGCTGACCAAGTCCGTGGAGAGCTGCCAGAGCGAAGTGTCCGAGGTGGGTCCTTTGGAGTTCTTACCTAGCATTTAATAATAAAATATTTAATAAAAAATATTCAGGTGAAGCGCGACATGGTGGCGATCAAGCACGAACTGGACACCGTGCAGCAGGTGAAGGAGGAGATCGAGGAGCTGCGCGAATATGTCGACCGACTGGAGGAGCACACGCACAGACGGAAGCTAAGACTTTTAGAACAAGTTTGTAGCTTAAATTATTTGCCATGTTGTGTAATTAAATACTTGAATTTCATTTCTCTATTCATGTACAAACCGAAACACCAAGAACCAACTGCCAACTACCCAGAGCCAGACAACCACCACACGACCACCAAGCCACCCAACCACCCGTACATCTATCCACCCGACACAACCACTCAACCACTGACAGCTGAAACTGATACCGTGATGGACAGATGCAAATGCTCTTCCAATTGGTTTTAGTTTTTTTGCAGGCACTCAAAAAAATTAACTCTCAAATTTAAGCTAGTAAATCATTCCTAAAGTTCACTAAATATAAATACAAATTTAAGGCCAAGCCAGTAAATATTTTCAAAGGGTTTTCGGAGTAAAAACCCATTTCCACCTGAGCTAGAATTTTTTTGAGTGCCCTCTCACATGTACAGACGGCTTCTTCATCAACGTATTTTAAAGGAACTTATGATTGTTAATTTATATTTTTGTAGCAAAAATCTAATAAATATATACTATAAAATTATTGAAGCTATTTTAAGTTTGTTTGATTTTCTTAATTTTTTAAGTATTTTTTCCACATCCAAACACTGTCATTCATCAGAGTTTTTTCTATGGTTTCCTTATGCCTGAGTTTCAATTAGAGAATTGGCCTTATCCAAAGAGTAAGCTTTGGTTTCCTTGCCGCACACTCGTTTGCAAAGCGTTTGATGGACCCGCCCGCACAGCCCCCCACCGAATCCCCACTGTCCCGCCCCCAGCCCCATCCCCGCCAGATGTTATCCATGGCCACTAACCGAGTCCATCGAAATCTTGCAGGGTCTCACCTTCTTCCTCACCTACTCGATATTCTCGGCGGTGCTGGGCATGCTGCAGTTCGGCTACAACACCGGCGTGATCAATGCGCCCGAGAAGAACATCGAGAACTTCATGAAGGATGTCTACAAGGATCGCTACGGCGAGGACATCAGCGAGGAGTTCATCCAGCAGCTGTACTCGGTGGCGGTCTCCATATTCGCCATCGGCGGTATGCTGGGCGGTTTCAGCGGCGGCTGGATGGCCAACCGCTTTGGCAGGTTAGTTTTGACCAAGAAGTTATAATTAAGCAAGGTTTATAAATTCAGAAATTTATTTAAAAATATATAGACATTTTTGGCTCATAGTTTAAGGGGTTAAAATATATAAATTAAATGCTTTTATAATTTATTATTACAGAAAGGGCGGCCTACTGTTGAACAATGTGCTCGGAATTTCCGGCGCTTGTTTGATGGGATTTACCAAAGTTAGTCATTCCTATGAAATGTTATTCCTTGGCCGATTTATAATAGGTGTTAATTGCGGTGAGTACGGTGTCGGAGCTACTCTCTCCGAGAGTTAATTAAATAATATATAATATAATATATAATAGGCCTCAACACGTCGCTGGTGCCCATGTACATCTCGGAGATAGCGCCACTGAATCTGCGCGGTGGCTTAGGTACTGTTAATCAATTGGCTGTGACTGTAGGTTTACTATTATCCCAAGTGCTGGGCATCGAGCAGATCCTGGGCACCAACGAGGGCTGGCCCATCCTGCTGGGCCTGGCCATCTGTCCGGCCATCCTGCAACTGATCCTGCTGCCCGTCTGCCCCGAGTCGCCCCGCTATCTGCTCATCACCAAGCAGTGGGAGGAGGAGGCGCGCAAGGGTGAGTGCTTGTTGTCCCATAAATCCCAGAAATTATATATTCAAATGAGTGTGTGTGGGGGGGAAATGAAAAAAAAGTAATGGTGTATGGGCTTGGGTTTATAATGATTTATTTATACGCATTAGCAGCTGAAATTATGCTCTAATCGAATTGAATAAATCAATTTAGGCTTTTAAAGTACTGGAGAAAAAACTAATAAGTGCTTATATATTAGATAATAAAGTAATAAATGTATTTTTTCTATCTAGAATTCTTAGTTTTCTATGAAGGCTTGCACTTTTAATGATGCAATTCAACCATTAACATTGATAATTATTTTTCAATCGAAGAGTATAAATCAATGTATTCATTTCTTATTTTTAAACACTAAAAAGTCTAAAAGAATTAAAGTAGACTCTTGAGAAATCAAGTAAATTGATTAAAATAATTTAATATAATATTCTAGGGATTTCTAATAGTTATTGTTTTATTATTTTAAAGCCCTGCGACGTCTGCGAGCCTCCGGTTCCGTAGAGGAGGACATCGAGGAGATGCGAGCCGAGGAGCGGGCCCAGCAGGCTGAGAGCCACATATCGACCATGGAGCTGATCTGCTCTCCCACCCTGCGACCCCCGCTGATCATTGGCATTGTGATGCAGCTCAGCCAGCAGTTCAGCGGCATCAATGCCGTCTTCTACTACTCCACGTCGCTCTTTATGAGCTCGGGATTGACTGAGGAGATAGCCAAGTTTGCCACGATAGGCATAGGAGCCATAATGGTAGGTGGCCTCTCATATATATTCAAGGATTCAATTATTAATAACTTATTGTGCTATTTCCCTTACAGGTTGGAATGACCCTGGTGTCCATTCCCCTGATGGATCGCACTGGTCGCCGGACCCTGCATCTGTACGGATTGGGCGGAATGTTCATCTTCTCCATCTTCATCACCATTTCGTTCCTGATCAAGGCAAGTATAGGGCTTCCAGGACACTCGCATCCTGCTGCTAGATTGCCAAAGTGCCTGCCAGTTTGGGTTTGCCCCCGTTTGTTAATCCCCCGTCCATTTAGTTGGTGGGTCCACTTAGCGGGCCCATCGCATTTGCATTTGCATATGGCTCTCTGAACTTGTAGCGATGCTAGAGACCCTATCCCATATCCCCTGCCCTGCCCGCGCCGAGTGCGTGTCCTTATAAATATTTGAATATTGATATAAATATTTTATGCATGAAGTTGTGTTTAACCCCGCCGAGCCCCAAAAAGGCAGAGAACAAGAAAAAAAAACACTCAACAACAACACACAGACACACACAGTCACACACGCCACACTCAACACACAAAACACAAATACAGACACGAGCATGACAGTTGTCCCGCGCGTATTTCTATAAATTATTGATGTGAGATATATTTGAATTTATAACAAGTTGAATTTATGACTCTCCCTCAGCCATTAAGTGTACCTTTTTTCCCGTTTCCCCGCCTCTCTTTCTGTGTTTGCGTTGATGCATTGCATTTAAGTCCTAGTCGTAGCTACATGTGTGTGTGTGTGCATTTAATTTATAGGCCAACACTTGCTGGTCGCTTTAGTTATTAATTATCTCCCCCAGCCGCGACTTTAAAGCATGCTTAGCCTCGGAATGCCCAAGTATTAGTTGTGATTATTTATGGATTTATTTCGATAAGCTTACTACGTTTATTAAACACTTTTGCACGTTGCTTGCCTTTAGATGGTTATTCTGTTAAATTTACATTTTCAGTTGCCTAGGCTAAGTTGTTGCACCTGAGAGCGGTCCTTAAATTCATATAAACAACTCAGGTATTGGACTTTCCCTACTTGTGATGAAAACACATTGAAAGACCACTGCCCGAGCTGGACTGGCCCTCAGGTGCAACTGTCCCGCCCCTAATTAGAGCTATTCTCGACCTGGCAGGCTTTCCGCCCCACAAAACACTCTCACTCGAAATCAGTTGACGAATTCGTTCTGTCTTATGTTTTATTGCTTATTATTTCCGCTTGATCAGGCCACGCGACTAGAGCTAACCACACAGTTTCAAAGGCAAGCAAAAGTTTCCAAGTCATAAAATAAAATAAAACAAAAAATCTGTATAAAAACCAAGCAACACACAACTCTGCAAAAGTTTCTCGGGCACCAGTTCCACAGTTACAAATTTACAACAAATTAAAAACAAATTCGGAGAAGAACAAATAGAGCAGAGCACCGCGCTGAACTCACACACGAAAAACACTGTCAATGTGAGCCTTACTTTTCATATATTTTTATTCCCCTCATTTTGTTCCTTGGTTTCGGTATCTGTGTAAGATATAGCTAACTTTAACCACAAACTAAGCATTCCTAAGCATTCCTAAGCATTCCGAGCTGAGCCAGGAAAAGACTCGAGCGGCAGTCCGCTGTCTCAGGTCTTAGAGAACCAAGAACCCGAGACCGGCCCACTTACTTACTACTTTCGATACGCTAACCAACTCTCATGCATAAAACCAGACCAGATCGTTGAGGTTTATCAGGGTATTACTTTGTATTACTTATGATTTATTCTGGAACTGGGAACAGTTCGTCGGTAGACGCGAGTAGAGGAAAAAGCCTACATCGAGAATGCGAGTACTATGCATTTTGTATAGGAGTTCTTTGGTTATGTACAGGAAATGATCGACTGGATGTCCTACCTGTCGGTGGTGGCCACCCTCGGATTCGTGGTCTTCTTCGCGGTGGGTCCTGGCAGCATTCCCTGGATGATCACCGCCGAGCTCTTCTCCCAGGGACCCCGGCCCAGTGCCATGGCCATTGCGGTGCTGGTCAACTGGATGGCCAACTTTGTGGTCGGCATTGGTTTCCCCAGCATGAAGGTGAGCTTAAATATTCATTATTTGGTTTTTAAATTACTTAATAATTAAATAAAATTATATTTTCTTTATAGACTGCCCTTGAGAACTACACATTCTTGCCGTTCAGCGTGTTCCTGGCCATCTTTTGGATATTTACCTACAAGAAGGTCCCCGAGACCAAGAACAAGACCTTCGAGGAGATCCTGGCCCTCTTCCGGCACAACAACGGCAGGTATGTGCGGCTCTCATCCCAGTCATATCCCAGCTCTAATTCTGCACACAAATCATGGCAATATGTCGAATAGTTGTTCAACTCATAACCGAACTCGAACCTCTTCTAACAACAGTACAAGAATCGCGAACAAGAATCCTAAAAAAGGATAACAAAAAGCCCTGTTTTACCAATTACTTGGAAGTTTATTATGCGGTTTGCATAAGCCTTGAACCGCTGAATCGAGTTAAGTTAAGCCTCGGTTCAGGGTTCAATCATTTTGAGTTTCTTACTTTTGAAATTTCGTATATCTTTTGTTTGTTTAACGCACCATAAGTTCGAAAAATAACCCTCTGACTTGAACTACGTTCCATGTAATGCCCCGAAGGACTTTTCGAGATAGTAGACTGTACGGGTAAGTTGCATGACGCCGCCGAAAGTCCTGGATCTTAAATTCCGAATTATAAAAGCCCAAGGCCCCCCAAAACCCCATCCAAAATCAATTCGATGCGTTTCGCTCCTCGAACTCCACCCCCCAAACGTAGCTCGTATTGCTGTACTTTATTTAGCCACTTTATGTACGATTTTTAAACGATAACCGAACCAAAAACCAAAACAAAACTAAAAACTAAGATATTTAAAACGATGTTAATTGAATTGGAATTATTGTGGAATTCCTGCGCTCAAGTTTCTATGAATTTTTCGGCATGTTTGCTTAACTTTGCCTGTACTTTGTTACAAACTCGTTACTCTGTTACTACAACTACAACTACAACTACAACCCATTAACAACGCTGGCTGCCGTTAAAGCGAACTAAATAAGACTAGCAAACTATATAAATACCCAACTATTTAATATCAATTTTAATACGCTCTACTCTCCAACTCTCTCTCTCTCTCTATGCATAGTTATACCGTTACCTATACTTACTTACTACTATAATTAAGAGTCGCCTCTCATATCTGTGTCATGTGTCATCCGATCTGTATCGGAATCGCTCTCATTGCGCATTGCCCTCCACTCCTCCACCACTCATTGTCCATCACCGAAAATAATGAATTGGTCAGCTTCTGAAGTGGTCCACCCATAAAGCCATATGCCATATGCCATATATATCCCACTTACACCCCACACACACGCACACACACACACACTGACTTTGTTGCCCGATTTTTGTCCATTTAGCGAGGAGAGTGCTAACGACACCAGTTGCAACACGGCGGACATTGAATTATCGCAGGGCGGTGGCGACGGCACCCCCGCCAAGAGGAGCTCCTCCTCCTCCTCCACCCACCCGAAAACGCAGTGAAGCTGCGCCAGAACCAGTGACACCTCCTCCGCCCCCCGTCCAACTCTTCCAAATAATTTATAAATAAATCAAAGCCCTCACTCATGGCGATTCCTGGTTTATGCCGGGATAAGAGAAACCTGGGAGCCACTATTCATGGCCATTATTCCTTATTAAGACCTAGAGCTAGTTTTATTTCACGTTATATGTTTTGATTTTGAATAAATGTTATATTTCATTGCCATTTTTATTTGATTTTTAGTTTTATTTGTGTTGTTTTTAAGTTTTAAGTCGCGCCTAATAACTTCCAAGCAGCCTCTAACTTACACCTAAACTTGAAACTTGAAACTAGAAACTTAAACGAATACAGCAGCCCCGTCCAGACTTTGTTCTGTGTTCCTCAAACTCCAAAAAAACGAATAATATTTATACAGAAGCCCCGACTAAAAAAAGACTCTCGAAATTGCTCTCATTAGTTGCAAAGAAATTAAATTTACCAAATACGTTTACACTTAAAACATAATCGTAGAGTGTGCGAATTTCAGGAGTATGCTAAACTGCACAAATAGCTTGGAGCCACAAAGTATGAATTCTGGCATCGAGCATGCCGCCTTGATGGTATCTGAGGAGAAGACCCAACATGACTCACGTAAGAATCCAAAACACGCCTACGTTCCACCTAGAACACCTGGATCCCCCACCTACTACTACTCATCCCCATCCACATCAACCACCTGAATTACACCTCAGTTTCCACTTCCACTTCCACACTTCCACTTCCCGTATCCGTTTGAGTTTTTAATTTCCTCGTTATTTGTTGTGCAAATTGCTCGAACGACACACCCAATATTTGCATATCCATACACATGTTGCAAAGGCAAACACCAGCCAGGATGTCCTCTAGGTAAACACTGGGAAGAGTCCTAATTTTAAATATACTTGTAACACCACTCTCAACACCCAATCAAAGGTAGTATTGTATCTATGTATCTATGCCTTTTCAAACAACACGTGTACAACGTGTGGCATAATTAATTTTTTGTTAGACACAACAGCAACCTAATGCCAATGTACCCGAAAAGTAGGCTTGTAATTGTTAATTAAATCTGTAGGGACTTTGAAAACTATTTTTGGGGTAACTAAAGGATGGAAAACATTTCATGTAATGTGTTTAATTAATAAAAAGCTTGCATAAGTTGTTTAAAATAATTACAGGAACCTCAACTTGACTAGACTTTACACCTCACAACTTTTCACTTTAACGAGCAATTAGACACATATTTATTTTGTTTTTTGAATTCCCCTCCATATACTCTCCTTCCCATTTAAACTCTCCTTTTAAAACCCAAATCATCTCCACTCATTAATATAAATATGTGTGTGTATAAATTTCCGATTGTTATTCTTTGCCTAGAGTTTAGAAATTATGATTTCGGAATGCCTTGATCCTGTGACTCTTGTTCCGTTCCCAATTATCTTATGTAGCTGCTTGTTATAGTAGAAATTCAATCTGTACTGTTCTCTATTCTATAATCTGTAATCTAAATCAACTGATGCGATACTCGCGTATCTGTGAATAAATTAACTATCTTGTATTGTTTACTTCCATTGGGATTTATGAATTGTGTTTTAAATCAAACAATTTTAAACATTGGATACCTCTCTCAATCAAACTCAAACCATCAACTGGACCCAAAATAAAACACAACCGACACTCAACTATTGTATGTAACCAACTGCAAACTATGAAACAACAATCTCTCGACTGAAAAATACAACAAATATTGGCGACTATCTGATCTTGCATGAAATCGAAACCAAAAATCGTAAAACGAATACCGAATACCGAGAACTCTCCTATACCTTGTGAACCTTTGTAATAATCAAGTGTTTGGTACGACCTCGTTTTCCCTGACGGTTGAAGGCATGGGTCCCTATCCGCTGAGCGATAGCACCAATCTCCTGGGTCCCGGATCGAGCAGCTACGGTCCGAGTGGCTCCATGGCCGGAGCCGCTCAATGCTACACTAACTACGGCACCAATCTGCAAACGCCGCAGCCGGCGAGAAAGTGCCACTACGACGAGGTGGATGACTACAATTTCCGGCGACACTCGGCGCACGGAAGGATGTCATGTAGGTTGACCCAGCACCGCTAACTAATAAGCCACCACCCAGCTAGTAAGCTAGTAAGACAGCCAGCTAGCCACTGAGCCACCACGCAGCCACTGAAAAAGCCACTCAGCCCATCACGAAAAGCATTTACATGAAAATGCCAGAGAGCGAGCTGCGCGGAAAATGCACCCAAACCAAATGCACCAAGTCGAAACTATAGCATATATATATCTTAGGCTCAGGCTGAATCTAAAACCAAAACGAACCACTGACAGTTCGGATCATAGGACGATGAAACGTAGCTTATCCTGTTTTCCTTTCGTTCCTTTATAGTACGCAAGTGAAGGGGAAACTGCTGAACTTGGGACCAACTATCAAAAAAGTATCAAGCGAAACCGATTGGCTAAGTAAAGAAAAGTCGCACCACTCTCTCTGAATAATCCAAACACCAGACACCACAGAAACTATCCAAAAAAATACACCCCAATCATACCACACTCGCTAAAAAAAGATCAGAAAAAAAGTGCCAATAATGCGTCCAATTGAGACACAAATTAAACTCGAATCACTCACATCCTGTGACATTTTCATTTCAAATCGTTTTGAATCATATTGCTCTTTAAAAGCCAACTAATTAAGCCACCTTCGTTCATTGTCATGCCCTTCAAAGTATTTACTAGATATACTCTCTTCTAGATAAAAAGTAGTTTCAAATTTAAACACATTTGCAGTGATAGAAATAAAAGTTAAAGACTTAAGATTAAAGACTGATAGTACTATAAAATGCCTTATATTATGATAATATCAATATGACCAATATGAAATCACTTAAAATAGTGCCTTAAAGTATGCAATGCTTTAGTTTCCTATATATTTTCCCAGGAAATAACTACCACTGCATACTTTGGGACACCTTTCTGATTGATTTAAATAAATTTATCCCTTGTAAGCAAATTTAAAAACAATTTACAGCAAATGTTTTAAGCCTCTTATTTCCACTGCAACTGTATCTCTGAAATTGGCAATTACAAATCTTACAAATAAAGTGGCATTTCAGTAAATTAATTAATCAATCAGCCATGTGGAGGCCGTGTTTTGTTGGCTTTCACAGACTGTGCATGAGAGTCTGCCAGCGATGTTTTTATGGCCTCAACATAGTTTTTGCATGCGTATTATTGGCATGGACTTTTTGCATGCACTGTTTTTATTAGCCCTAGTAGTGAAACGCCTAAAATAATAACTAAAAAATTAAAAAGAAGTAAAACCCAAAAGAAATTAATGAAATACCAACAATCCAGAGGAACCACCACCATTTGGCCAGCCATATTAATTGCTTTTTTTTTGTGTTCTCGACTTTGGTACTTTATTTGTGCTTTTTGTGCCACCTC
Source organism: Drosophila pectinifera (assembly GCA_008042775.1). Taxonomy (NCBI): domain Eukaryota; kingdom Metazoa; phylum Arthropoda; class Insecta; order Diptera; family Drosophilidae; genus Drosophila; species Drosophila pectinifera. The sequence continues at coordinate 116,583 of VNKC01002999.1, forward strand.
CGCCAACGCCATCGCCAACGCCACTGCAGCTGCATCCGAGCGATTTTTAGACGGCGGCCGAAGTACACACCAGGGCCGGAGCGCTGCCTCTGCGCCCCATCACCCTCGTCAGCCTCCACCTGTCTGCCCGAGCAGCGGGCCTTGACTGAGGAGCGCCTCGCCTCCTGACTCTGCCAGTGTTCGTTCCACGAGTCGCGCTGAGGAGCACCATCAGCAGCAGCAGCAACAGCAGCAGCAGCAGCAGCAGCTCCTCCAGCAGCAGCAGCAGGTGCACCACCAGTCCCGTATCCAGTATCCCACGCACGAATACGTACACTGTAGCTATGAGAAGGAAGTCGTATGTGATCAAGCCAATCCCTCGCCAGCACAGCCATCGCAGCCATCGCAGCCACCACCACAGATGACGCCACAGCCACAGGTGGCGTCATCGCATCACTGCCAGCAACGCAAGCACAGCCACAGCCACAGTCCGCACCACAGTCGCCACACGTCGCCACACTCCACCGCACACCATCAGCCACCGACCCATTCGAATCCTCACCAGCACTCGCACCACAGTCGCCATCGGCGGCGTCGCCAAGGCAGCGGCAGTCTGCCCGGTGCCCATGGCCAAGGGGCCAGCCACTCCATGGTGCGTCCATCGTCCATGTGCACCAGTCGCCGGCATCGGTCCGTCACAGAGTTGTCCTCGCACGCCTGCCAGGATCCCGCCTGCACGGACCGGGAGGTGCAGGAGATCCTGGTGCGTCGCACCTGCTGCAACACTGCCACCAATAGCTCCTCCCGCACCGAGCTGGCCCAGTGCTTCGCCGAGGATCTCTACGGCTCCTCCTCGCGGCGCCCGAGCAGCTGCTGCACCTCCTCGGACTACTGCTACCAAACGGACTCCACGAGTCTGTATGGCTCGCGGTCCTCGCTGAGTCGCAACAACTCCATAAAGTCCGCCTCCGCCTTGGTGCGAAAGCATCACAGGAGTCAGCGGAGTCTGCTGCCGGAGCATCGCCAGCCCAGCTACACCTCCATCTCGCTGAGGGGCCTCAATGCCAGTCGCCCCAATAGCCAGCTGGGCTCCCTGACCTCGATCTTTGATCGGGCCAAGAACATGGCAACCGAGCCGGGGTCCACGCTGGAACGGCACAGCTCCAAGGGAGCCCTGAGCAGCACGGAACTGCCCGAGTACGCCTGCTCGCCGTCGCCCATCCGCTGGAGCTTCCTGGCCGACGGCAGGTCACCCACTGAACTAGAGGGAGCCGTAGGAGGTCCGGAGAAGGAAGAGGAGGACCAGCTGAATGCCTGGCAAGTGCCGGAGCCGGAGCCGGAGAAGAAGCCCTGCCGGAAGATCACCAGCAGCACCACTGAGACCTGCTGGAAGAGCTCCACCTCCGTGTACGATGAGGGCCCCAGCACCTCGGCGGCGGCTGCTCGAAAGCGTCGGGGTAGCAAGGGTAGCCGGGGCAGCAAGGGCAGTGGCAACTACCACTGCGAGTTCGAGGAGGAGGCCACCACGACGGTGATGTTCCACCAGGATGCGGGCGAGGCCTACAACAACTGTTGCAGCAACAACTACAACTACATCCAGTGTAATAGCTACCTGGACCAGGACCTGCAGATCACCAGCGAGGACATCCACCAGTACCTGTCCAAGGGCGATGCCACGGCCAGCGACCTCCTGAACAACTCCAAGAACTATCCCTTCCAGCCGAGCAACGCCCTGGAGTTCCAGTACAAGAACAACTTCCAGCAGGGCCAGCAGAATGCGGCCAACAACAACACGAACACCACGAACACCGCCTCCAGCGACGCCGCCGAGTGCTTCCAGAGCTACCACAGGGCCAGCTCCAAGGAGACGAATCTCAACCAGAGCTCCACGGAGCAGCTCTCGCCCACGAACATCAACCTGTCGACGAGCTCGAACAACATCAACATCGTGTTCAGCAGCAGTCTGGAGAGGAATGCCAACGAGGTGAAGTTCATCAACAACCGGAGTGGCTCAGGAGGCGGAGGAGCCGGCAGCTCCGAGGTGGGCTGCGAGGGTCACCATGCCGGCTACTTGCCCTACACCTATCCCAGCTATGACTACACCAACATGTCCGGGAACTCGCACTTCGAGAAGCCGCTGGGAATAGACGAGCTGCCCAAGGAGTTTGCCGGCACTCAAGGCTCCATGGCCATGGAGCTGGGCCTGGGTGGGGCCTCGACCACAAGTGAGCACTCCTCGTCGCTGCCATCGCCGCAGCCCTTGACCCACCACCAGCAGCTGCATCACTTCGAGTCCTTTGACGCCGCTTCCGAGCACACTCTGCTGGCGCAGCCCCTGTCCCCAGGATCACCACTCTCGGGCTCCGTGAATCCCGCCGGCGACGACTTTGTACAGATGCATCATTACCATCATGCTGCCACCTCCTCACCACACTCGCAATCGCAATCGCACCCGCACCACAGCCACGGCCATGGCCACCATGCGCACCACGCCCACTCGCACCACCCGAGCTCGAGCACCTCGCACCACCAGCACCACCACGCAGCCTACCACGACCTGGCCCTCGCCGAGGAGCAGTTCCGGCTGGGCTCGGCCCTCAAGCGGGTGCGCAAGCGAGCACGCAAGTACACCGACTTCCTGCGCAAGAAGTGAGCGCTTGAGTGGGCCCCTGGGACTCACCTGCATCCTGTGCATCATCCTCCTCCCCAGATTCACCCTACTTTGGCCGCAAGTATCTGGTGGTCTCCAAGCGACGATCGCAGAGCCTGGACGAGGACTAGTTGTGTGGCGACTGGAAAAGCAATAGCAAAGCTGATGGACAGCCGAATGAGAGCCATAATTACATTTAATTACAATTTGTACACTGCCAAAAAAGAAGGAGGGAAACTATCGTTAATTTTGTGCTAAGCCAAAGCGAGGATCACACACAAGGACACTAAGAACACTCTCAAGCACAATGGGGAGGCTGGGTTTTTTTGAGAATTTTATGGATTCTTTTATTTTTAATTAGAAATTACAGATATGAAAATATACAAAGAGATATTAAGAATCTTTGGTTATTAGTAAGTTACAGCAATTATATATTGTTTAACTTTTATTTCCTATATCCCTTTTTTAAAGCAGCCATCTCTGGCAGTTTCTAGCCAACAAGATATACAAGAAAAATGGATAAAAATATTATTTGTACCCTTAAAGACAAGGTATTCTTTGTGTTAATATAAATTATATTTTAGACATTCTCCAAAGCTGAGTTTCAGCCTCGAGGATTTTTCCCTTCACATTATATTTTATATATTTATATTATTTATACCCTTAAAAACAAGGTAGTACTTGAGTTTATATATATAATATTTTATACATTCTCCAAAGCTGAGTTTCTAGAATTTTTCCCAAAAAACCCAGCCAACCCAGAGCACAAAAAATCACTCATACGAACCACGTCAGCTACAAGACACAAGAGGAAGAAGAACAACGACTATTTTAAATAATGAACAGAATTACTTAAGCTAACAGTGCGTATACATAATAAATACCAGAGATAGGTGCGAGGGAGAACATTTGTATATTCAACTTATACATTAAGCGAAGGTTTTGAATTTGCATATTTAAATTGACTAAACCCATATACATAGATAAGAGCCAAGGCAAATGGAAATAATAAAGCACACACCTACTCAAGCCTAGATGATAGACAACAAAAAACAAAAACCAAAAAATATAAAAAAACTAAAGAAAAGACAACAACCAATCTAACATACCAGTTAAAGCTAGCTAATAAGGATGCGAAGGATCAGATCGGAGCAGCGCCACAAGATTTAGAGTTTCAGCAACCGCAACTGCGCAAGGCAACTGCGACTAAGTAATAATAATATTAACCATTAATTAACAAACAAAAGAAAGCAAACGAACAAACAGCAACTGTAGTTTGGCACACACCGCTAAGAGGCAAAGTTTAAAGTTTAAAATCGAAAAACCAAAACAGTTTAGATTACGCCGGGTAAGTGAGAGAGAGTTTTGTTATCATTTATTTGATATGCGCATATTTTTATGATTGAACGAGTTTCTTCAGGGACTGCTTGCGAATTTTGTAATAAAGCAATAAGCCGTTTTGCTCAAGGACTAAATACGTTTCCGTTTTTCCCACAAAGCCCCCACAGCTCACAAAGTTTTCCCAACTTTCCTCAATTCAAAGGAGAGATCACTTTCAATTTGCTCGGTTTCGTTTCATGCGAATTAACCCCCAACAACTGTCTTCCAATTATACTTTCTAGTCGTCGTATATCTCTGTAGCCTCAGTTGCTTTCGAAAGTGGAAATGAGAAGAATTCAAGATTAAATAGATAAACTAAATGTAAACTAAGCACTCCAGACTTAATTTAATAGCCGTTGAATCAGACGTACCTTGCGTGAGAACAAAACGAGAAAAGAAATTTGTAAATAACTGCTGTTGATTAATTAATAACCTAATTTACGACTAACTAAATGAACTAAAAAGAACTTAATTTGTAGTCATTAGCCGAGGCGAATCATTATGAATTAGTGAACCGAAAATAATAAATATAAATGCACTGCCAAAAACAAAGGTTTTAAGTAAATGAACAACAAATAGATCGAAGTGGGGAGGAGCCCCCGCCGCCTCTCCCCCAAACAAACAAACAAACAACAAATGCCGAAGTTCACATAGAAAAGAAGCAAAAACCAAAATCGAAAAACCAGAAAACTGCTGTAAATATAAGAATGAATACATATAGAGAAATCATAGACATTTTTTAATGGCACATTAATTAACGAGGAGCATGCAATTTGCAGATTTTTTACATTATATTTTAATGAACTAAGCAAAAACAATAATGATGAGTTCAACGGAAACAAAAAAACGAAAATTAAAAGCAAAACAAACGAGTTAAATGCCAAGCGGCCGCGCTATTTTGTAACAAAATCAAAAGACAGAATGTTAACATTGCGCAAAGTTAAAAAAACACACGCACACACATACACACACCTACAAAGTGTAGACAGACGACACACAACAACAAAAAGGGAAAGGCGAAAACAAGAACACGGCACCGGAAGCTGAAGCTGAAGCGGAAACGGAAAGGACTTTTGGTTGTGAGTTCGATCCGATAGCCGGACTGGTCATACGTTGTGTGCACTACTTCTAACTGTAAATAACAGATCAGATCCGTAACAATTAGCCGTAAATAACACACACACACAGAGACCCAGACAGACGAAGATTATCCAGTAATAGGAAACTGACTATGGGATATAGCCAAGCCGACGGCGGCTTTACCTTTTTAACATAAAGTTCACGTAGCGAAAGACACAAAACTTACCAGAGATACCCCTTAACAGATACTTTGAAGGCAGGACTCGACTCGAATGGAGAAGGAGATTTGTCAAAGGATAATCACACACCACAAAAGCCCAGAAGCAAAACCAAAGCCAGCTGCAAGAATTAGTGGGAGATGCCGTTTGAAACATATATATATATATAGCAGAATTAACACAATTAACAATTACACATTATCCCCTAGCGGTTATTTGTACGACCTTTTTTTTACCTACAAGTATTTGTACCTTAGTTTCCTGGGGCTCGGATTGAGCGGTGTTCTAGCATTTGTCATAGCCACATATATAGTTGTGTACATAACTAGTTAAAATTGTGCATACTGAACGGTTATCTTAAGTATATAAATACACGCGAAGGTGAATATTAGAGAGACCCCGACACCACACACCCAGATACAGATGCAGATACACATACAGATACAGATGCAGATACAGACTTGACACAGATACAAATTCTGAGACACTGAGAATGGGTCCCGATGCGATCACAGTTAGCAAGGACATGCAAGGAGGGCAATGCGCGGAAAGCAAAGCGAAATAATAATTATATTATTAATATACAACAATAAACTTGAACCTAGGTATATGATTCTGAATTTAAATAATTTTTAGTAAAGCAGAACAACAACAAAGAAACCAAAAGCAAACGAAACGGAAACTCTAAACACTTGAATGAAATTAAAAGACAACTTATTAAAAATACAAAGAATAAAAATTGATGAATTAAGTAAAGTAAATTGCTCAATTTAGCAGAGAGTATAAATAAAGAATTATACGTTAAGTAATAATTTCAAAATAAAACCAAACTCGTCTTTTATTTCGATGCCGATACTTATATCGATATATCTTAAATTAATCCTTGATCTGCGCATGTCCTGGCCAAGTGTCAGGTCCCAGTGACAGTTCCCCGTAAGCTTCAAGTGTATATACTCTTGTACCAGCAATGGGGTGTGTTAGCGAAATAATTATAATGCAAAATTTAAGCTTTTAAAATGCTGACCGCTCTGCGTCGGAAAGTTCGGTTCGGAATGCAGCGAACGGTTCTAATCGCGGTCCTGCTGGCGGTGGGCATTTTCAGCTACGCCTTCCTCAACCTCAAGTTCTGCTTCAAGTTGATGTCCCACCGGAGTCTCAACCTCATGGTAAAGTGTCCTTTTCCCAGCTAATAAAAATATATAAGGGAGTTTTATTAAATATCCCTAATAGTGCCAGAAGTTTGAAAAGCATGAGTACAGCGGCTCCCTTTGCGAGGAGCTCTGCGGAGCCCAATCTTCCTTCGACAACTTCCAGTGTCCCCTGAACGATATGAAAACTATACTTTTCACGGCCGAGAAGAACGGTGATATGTATGCGGTGAAGGTAGGTCGGTTTTTGCGGCTTAAGGTTGTCATGACTACGATTTTTTTGCATTTATTTTTGTCATAGCTGGCCCGGCATAATGATGACGAGCTGAGCTGGACCAACAGCAAGGGAGAGTCCATCTACCCGAAGCTCGAGGAGTTCCATGAGATTGTCAAGCTGCATATCATACTGGCCTATAATGTCACCTTAGATGATAATATGGTAAGCTGGGTGAATATTGGAAGAGAAAGGGTATATAATAATAATTAAACATTTTATTTCCCTTTGCAGATCCGAGCCTTGGTTAACCAGGAAATAGCCGATGATAACTCCCAGCAAATGGTCAGTTTCTGGAGGCTTTTCAAGGACAACAACTACATGATGGGCAAACTCTTCGATGAGGAGTCCATTTTCCCAGCTGTCTTGGGGTCCTGTGGACCCTACTATGCCACTGAGGGATTGCAGATTGTCCAATCGAATCCCAGCATTATGCAGTATCTGTAAGTGCTAAACTCATTATTTTTAATAATTTTTTAAAATTAAAAACCCCCTTTTAGAGCCTCCAATCGCTTGCAGCGCCTGAAGCATGCCCTCAACATCATGGAGTACATATTCCGGCTGGATGAAATGAAGCCGGAGCCCCTGAAGATGTGCAAGATGCAGGTGAATCGCTTCGGGACCACACCTGAGCGCCGGCTTAAGTACCAGAGCGCCGAGCACGTGTACGTGGAGAGCCAGCTGGACAAGAGGCTGTCGCGGGGCGTCAAGTGCCGCACCAGCCAGGACTGCCACTTCCACTCCTGCCGCGGCATGTGCGACGAGGCGAAGCTCACCTGCACGCACATTCAGCAGAACAACAACTTCCAGATATTCTGCGAGCACGTCCTCCTGGGCGGCGGCACCTTCCAGCCGGGCCTGCTGAGTGGCGTCCGCCTCTCCAAGGTCCTGCAGAAGCTGGTGCGGATGTGCGTCCAGCCGCCGGCGGAGCACCAGGTGCCAGGACGCCAGCAGGCGCCCAACATGCAGCTCGCCCTGAGACTCTACAATGAGCTGAAGCAACTGCATCAGGCGGCGGCCACGGCGGCAGGCACCGAGGTCACCGACGAGGGACAGGCCCAGCGGGGGGCAGTGTGAGCGAGGCAAGGGGAATTAGTAGAAGGTTTAGATGGTAGATCAATTGGCGCACAGCAGCTTGCTCAAAACTGAATAGCATTTTTACAAATAGTCTTAAATTAAAATCGAAATAAAACTGATAATGCTTTTAATAACAATAAAAGGAAATTATTTGATCTTCTGGCTATTTATAGGTGTAGTCATCCGTTAAGATTTAAAAATATTATTTATAAATTTAAATTTAAGCAATTTCTTCCTTTAAAGTTGTTTTTCAGTTTAAAGTATTTATGGTAAAACATTTAAAACCCTAAATATCAGTGTATTTTCTTTTGAAAAATAACCAAACTTTTATAGCATAAAGTCAAAAGATGTTAGTTTTAATCCTGATCTAAAATATATATCCACCCTTACTAGTGTTTTTTTTAGTTTTACGTTTTAAGCAATTTTACATGATTTAGTTTTTAGTTACAGGCAAGAGTATGTACTCTACATCGAGTTTCCAGTAACTTACACAATTGTCTGGCGACCTCTACCCCATCGACAGTACTTACCTCGGCGTAAGAAAATTTGACATGTAAAATAACAGACAGACAAAAGCTGACTGATTTCAAACTAACCGCTTTCCTTTGAATATGAGTTTATTCAGCTACTTTTTGCTTTATTATTTATTCAGTTTGAAAATTGTTAAATTCAGATTACATGCTTTGTTTTTGGTTACATACAATTTGCATATTGATTTCTGGATATATTCATATTTTTGTTGCAGCCTGCGCCTGGCCGTATGTTGATCTCGAAGCGGCCATATATCCGACGCAGATGAGGGAAAAGTTGGCCTCTGGCTATTAGCTGTTGCTTACTTGGCTAAAACACAGATTAACACGTTTGTTTACTTCATGCTGTTCGCATTGCACTGGCGTACACATTATGTCGTATATTTGTAAGTATATGTATATTTATATTCAGTTAGATTAATTAAGATAAACTAAAACACACATTTCAATTACACCACAATTATCTAGAATTTCGACGGGGGATTCAAGTACAACAATTAATTAATTGGTTAGTGCCATATATATGTAAATGTAATCGAAAAGAATTCAGATTTAGATTCAGATTCAGATTCAGATTCAGATCCAGTATGTTACATGTTACGATCGTTGGTGAGTTGAGTAGCTCTATTATCGTGCAAAAATGTAGAAAATGTGGCTTGTGGTTTGGTTTTGTGGCCATTTGAGTTCTCTTCTCACTGTGCGCTTGCTTGTCCTGTCCTCCGATCCGTTCCGATCCTTTAACATTTAATTACGAATTGTGCATGTTTTGCCGGAGGTTCGTTTCACAAATTTTTGTAAAAAAATACATTTCATGTTCGCTTCCTACACATTTAGCTATGCTAAATCATTATTGTTATTCATCTTCATTCGCTTGATATATATTCAAATTGCATTCATGTTCCAGACTGTACGTGTGAGTGGGTGCTGAGAGAGACAAGATCGCTTCAAAAGTATTGGGTGAACAACCGCTTAGTAACTTCCGTCTCGTGCTTTTTACATTAATCGTTTTTTAATCATCAAATCCTGGTCCGCTGGCGGTTTATCAATTGTTTATTTAAATTGAGTTGAGTTACTTTGCTTAGGGGAAACAGGCTTTAATATCTGACTGACTGACCGGCTCTGACTTATCATCGTATGCTACACTGTACATTATCCTTACTCCTCCTTCTTACCAACTAACAATAACGCACAGACGACACCAAGGGAGATATATGCTTCGAAAAATCTGCTTGGATTTGGTTTCGGATTCGCTTAAGTGGTATTTCTTTAAGGTATTGGGGTTCCATTGTTGTGATGACTGCTTACAAACTATTTTCTGAGAAGAATAACTGAAAAGTGGGAAAATGATATAGAAACAAAAATCGAATTATAACTGAGCAAGCGCTTGGTTTTTTATTTTTTGGGCATCAATTAAAATTAGGAGGATAGTTAAGAACTCAGGTTTAATAGACTTATCATGTTTCTGGTTTTGATTACGTTTAAAGCTTACATATTTTATTTTGTAAAACATAAAGTACAAAGACGTTGATTTGCATTGCATTCATAAACTAAAGTTACGCTTAAATTATTTCACGAAGTTGCCGCACTCGCATCTATGAGTGCCATTTACCGAATCTCTGCTTTAAATTATGATTAACATTTAGCAGTTAAACTAAAACTAATTACCGAACTAAGGCTAGAATAGTTATATACTCTTACTCTGCGTTTAATGCGAATACGAATACGAAACGAAAAAGGTAAATTGCTTTCTTTTGATTCTGAGTAAGTTCTCGGTTGCCGTTCGTCAATTAATTAAACAAATAATGAGGGAAAGTTGGGCTAAGAGCAAAGGAGTCGAGTCTCTAAATTAAGTTAAAAATGCACACAATGCGGATGGTATTCTTGAGCATATAATACTTTGCGTTTCATATACACACAAATCCGGAAACGGAAACGGAAACAGAAAGGAAACGAATACAAAGGAAATACGTAACGGAAACGGCTCAAACTAGGTACTTAAAGGTAGGCTCAACGCAGGATTATGTCAAAATAAATAAATTACAATTACAAGTAACATACAAATTAGGATTGAGTATGTGTGTGTGTTTGTTTGTTTGTTTGTGAGGCGCTTTGTGTGGGCGTGTGAGCAAAACGGAGAGTAAACAGACGCACAGACGGAAAACAAGTGCGAGGCAAATGCTCACTTTTGGGTGGCGGATATGCCTTTTGGCCCAAAAACACATTACAATATCATATTTTCTCATACTTTCGATTATTGTTGTTCTTGCTTGATTTGTTTATCTCTTTTTGCTTTTCTATTTGGAATTCTTCCCTAGAACGCGGCGTTCACTTGTTTTTGGTAGACAGGGGATTGGACAGCATGAAGATGAGGTCGTTCTGTTGCTGCAGGATCTTGTTCAGCATGTCGCGCCATCCCGCATAGCTTTCCTGCGTCGCCGCCTGGCAGATCATCGTGACCTCCGGTATCTTGTTGGGGTCCGTTGACTTGATTTGGAAGCGACAATCGCCCAATTCCTTCATATGCATATGATTGAGCTGTGGAAGAGTAAATCAAAGATGAGTAATTGAAACAAAAAATACAATAGTTAAATTCACTCACCTGTATGTGCGATCGGTATTTAAATGTGGGGCTGGAGTACTGATTCTTTGCCTTCTCGATGTCCGCAAAGATGATGATCTGCTGGAAGAGGAACACTTGCAGCTCCCGCTGCTTCTGTCCCGCATCCCCCACACAGTTCATGGGTCCCTGCATTAGCAGGCTGCCCTGGGCTGTGATCTCCCCATCAAAGTCTTGAAGACTGCGCAGTACCACCATCATGTCGTTGACCGTCTTAACCACCACCTTCATCTGCTGGTAGGCCTCCTGTAGCATGGGCACCTCCTTATACAGACCGGCTCCCTCGGTGGCCTTGATGATCTCCTTGATCAGCAGCTCGTATTTGGTGATGCGCTGCACCGGCTTGATGATTAGGTTGCTCAGCTGCAGAATAAAGTACTCAGTTAATAGGATTTCCTTGTAAAATTATTAAAATTGCACTTACATCCAGGCGATGGCCCAGCTTCTGACGTATGCAATCGAAATACTGATAATGGGCGCTGACTATATATTCGGACAGTGGCTTATTACTGCAATAGGTGTAGTACAAGGCGAATTTGGTGGCTGATCGCTTAATCAGCGGTCCCAGATCCGCTGGTGATTTTTGGCAGTTGCGCAGGGCCTTCAGGAAGAAGCTAGAGATTACAGGAAATAATTTAAATTAGCTTTTAGTTAATAGTTTAGAGTTATTTCCACTTACTCCCTGTGCCACTCGTAAATGTCTTTGATGTTGTTGAAGACCAACTTCATTTTGCCGCCCTTTAGGTCCTCGGGCATGGGAATATCACTGTTCGTGTTGTTGATCTCTGACATGTAACTTGAGAAGGGGATACTCAATATTAGGCTGCAGTTCCCTTTAGGAAGTATTTTAAAATACATACCCATTGACAATCTCATGCAGATCCTGTACATACGACTCCTCCGTGGACACCAGCTCCGCGAAGACGCATTGCCGCTTCTTCAGAGCTCCAGCTTTGTCAGGGACGGCACTGTGGCTCTGTGATGCAAACAATGGGCAATCGTTATGAGTTCAAAAAAGAAAAGGGGAACTCGCCAATCTTACCTCTTCATGGTTGTTGTCATGGGAGCGGCCATGGCCATTGGTGCTGGCATTCTCCGCTCCTCCGCTTCCGTCCACGCGGCTGTTGGACTCGTGTTGTTCCTGGTTTTCGAGAAATTTGCAAAGGGTTGAAGGGTTAGTTTGCTCGCTGGACAGGACCAAGTGCACTCACCGTTGTCGTCTTGACAATTTCCTCAATTTCCGATAGTGGATTGCCGTCCATTTTGCCGGTGCTGGCCTGCAAGGACACAAGGGGGAAAAGCAAATTCAATGTTGGTCAGGTCACATACATAATGAGAAAGTTCTATCCTCCAGAGAAGTGGAGCAGCAGCGATTATTGCATTATCCCTCGGAAAATGTATAGCAATCGCTCTTGCACTTGATGCAATACCTCTCTAAACCAAACAATATCTATATACTCAATACCCAACTAATGAGAATGGACTGAACGCTGAATTCAATCAGTGCTAGCCTCTCTGCCCTGGGAATTTGTATTTGCTGAGTACGGGAAGTGCTTTTATCATTTTGTGGCAATTTTCAAAATAAATATATTCTAGACGGTTGCATGTTCAACACGAATTGAATTGAATCACTCGCTTATTTTCGTTTATTTCCCACTCTCGCCAACTCGCACTCGCAGGGCTGCCGCAATTAATTTCAGTTATTTTCGTAGCCGTTGCATAAATAACAAACTTAACCAAACACAAACACACACTCGCACGCGTACGTGAATCTGTTGTGGGTTTTACTAAATTTATAACATAAATTTGCTTTAGTTAATGGTGAAAAGTTTGCCCTTCGCCAGTAGATAACATTGTATAACTAGCCAAGATCCCCGCCCGAACTGTGGACTTTCTTGGCCAAACTTTCCATTACTTTATACGAAGATTGGTATACACTTTAAACAGAGTTGATTCAACTTCTTCGGTACTTTTTTATTATTATTATATAAATTTTGGTTTATTTATAAATGGATTATTAGACACTACACTTCTATAATTTAGAATCTATTAGGATTTTAGGATTTATTTTTAGAAAAGAAAGGTTCATTTATAAGGACCTTTACAAATACTGTCTTTGTAGTAAATAACTTCACTTTTTCAAAAGTAAGCTAACCAGAAAAATATTAAAATATGTAAGCATTGTATAACTATGTCTAGAAACCGATCGAAATATAAAATTTAATTCCAGAAAATTCGTAGCAGTTGTATTTTCACCTTCCTACATTCACTATTTGAAGAGCGCAATTTATATTATTATTTGTTCTTTTTTTGCGCGATAAGATTAACAACGGTCAGCTGTTTGGGCTTGGCAAAATTTGAAATTTGTCATCAAATCGAATCGAATCGAAAAGCTTGATAAAAACAAAGAGGGATTGTTGCACACGCTTTAACTACACGGAGCAATGCAGCTTACAAATAAACGGAAGAAACAGCTCATGGCACGTGTTGCTTAAAATTCCCAGCGCACAGTGGAAGGTTTTTTGTATTATTTTCTGCTCCTTTTATAGGAAACTGTCTTTCAAAAACGAACTAAATGTGGCCTTTATAAGGACTTTGCGACGGCGACGCATTTTGGCAATGCGAACCAAAACCGAGAACCCGAGAATTTCAATCTCGAGAGGCAAAAAGCGAAACGCGACTGAGCTCCGAGCGTTGAGCAGAGCGACTGACTGGCTGACGGGCCTAATAGTTTCGCCTGTTGCCCAGCATGTTTTACATATGTAGGCAGGCACCCTTCTTGCCCCGCCCACTTATACACAGCCCCCTCCCAAGGCAACCACCCACACGAACGAATATTACGGGAGAGTGATTCCCCCCTGCGACATCGCCAAGAAACTCTCAATCAACGCTTCGCCAACAATTTCGTCGCAGTCACTTGAGGAAAAGCGTTGAAATAATTGTATGGCCCAGGCACGCATATAGTATCGAATGAGCGAAAGCTAAACAGAGAGATATGGCGATATATAGGCGAAGACCTAGAGAGTAGACCCGCCAGAAGTCTCAGGTTGAGGGAACTCTCTTTGTATTCCCCCCGTGTAGCTCGGCACACTGCCTGCTGTTGTTGTTGCTATAAATTCTTAAATACATAAATTAATTCGCATTTTGCGGTAGTGGAAATGTTCTCGAGGGTGCCTGCTGCTGATCGACAAGGAAATACCTCCGGATATATTAATTTTCAAGTATATTTTCATCATAAAGTACTGGGATCTATTTCTGGAAAGAACATGGAAATTTATAGATTCTTAAAGAATTTAGTCATCAATTCTGGGCTTTAAGGTAAAGCGGAGCAAAAACTTTGAAAAAAACTTTGAAGAGCTAAAAATGCGTAAACCTGAGGTCATATATTCGAGCATATTTTGGCCAAAAATGGAATGACAGCCAAATGCCTCTTATATTCCGAATCGCCGTTAAAATCTTAACTAACTTAACTATATAAAATTAAAATATTGAATAAAAAATTTTTGGCCAATTTTTGAAAATTTGATAAGGGGTTACATCATTAAAATTTTCAAAAAATGGCAAAAAATTTATTTTCTTTATTTTACAAACTAAATATGCAGATTAATTAACCAAATAAAAACTAGCATGGAAAAGCTTTCCGATTTGTAATTAAGACTGTTTTGGCCAAGTTATGGATATTTTTAGTTTTAAGGACCCAAATATCCGCATACTTGAGGTCTTCTGGAGAGCATAATTTGGCCAAAAATGGAATGACAGCCAAATGCCATATATATTCCGATCCGCTGTTTTTAAGGCTGTTTGGGCCAAGTTATGGTTTTTCTTAAGTTTGATTTGTTCAAAAATTAGGATATAAAAATGCCAATTTAAGGACCCAAAAATCCGCATACTTGATGACTTCTGAAGAGCATATTTTGGCCAAAAATGGAATGACAGCCAAATGCCATATATATTCCGATCCGCTGTTTTTAAGGCTGTTTGAGTCTAGTAATGGCTTTTCTTAAGTTTGATTTGTTCAAAAATTAGGATATAAAAATGCCAATTTAAGGACCCAAATATCCGCATACATGAGGTCTTCTGGAGAGCATAATTTGGCCAAAAATGGAATGACAGCCAAATGCCATATATATTCCGATCCGCTGTTTTTAAGGCTGTTTGGGCCAAGTTATGGTTTTTCTTAAGTTTGATTTGTTCAAAAATTAGGAAATAAAAATGCCAAT